>JANHFL010008364.1:106626-128078 GCA_032468155.1 Oxyrhabdium leporinum
AGGAAGGAAGGAAGGAAGGAAGGAAGGAAGGAAGGAAGGAAGGAAGGAAGGAAGGAAGGAAGGAAGGAAAAATGAATGAATGAATGAAGGGGAATGGCCAGTGAGGAAAGAATGAAGAAAGGAAGGAGTGCAGGGAAGGGAGGAGGAATGAAGGAAGGAAGGAAGGAAGGGAAGGAAGGAAGGAAGGAAGGAAGGAAGATTTATGATGCTCCCTGACAGCTTCCCCCAAGGAAATTCAATAAGGAAGCCAGCAGTAAGTCAGAAATAGTCCTTACTCCCATTTGCAGACATCTGGTCATTCTGTTTCTTTGTTTAGATAAGGAAATATCTTTGAAACAATGACCCACTGCAGCATGTGTTATCTAGTTACTATTATTATTTGCCATTAATACATTTTTTGCTTTGGGTAGAGAAAGTGGTTGTGGAATATTCTTCCTCAGATACCAAATAATTTAGGTAGCCTAGGAAGATGTTTTTAACATGTCAAATATCAACCTAACATGGTCTACCTCAGACATGTAGTCCTAAAGTGTCCTAGTTTGAACTTTCTTCCCATCAGTATGGTTGCTGTTTATGGGAGAAGAACACTAGCAGCTGGTCATTATAGGATTGTCATAGCACTTTAATCATATGAAGTGCCAAAGGGATTCAAATAATTATTTTTGCATAAGTAAATGCAGTGCCCGCTGTTAAATTTGCCAAGATATATTGTGCTTGCAAAAAGAAAAAAAATCTGTGACCACTGGCTTTTAATGGGAGTTTCTAATCTCTCACCCATCATCATTTCTTGTACAGTTCAAAAAAAAAATCACCAATATTCAGGATATATTGGTTCCTCCCTTGTTTGTTTCTAAGCCTTTGATGAGCAGCAGAGTCATGATTCATACCCTGCCATTACCATGAAATGTAAAAGGTCAATTTGCTTTTCGGAATCAGAGATGAGTAAAAGGAAAGCAGAAAATGTTAATAGCTTGTCAGTATCTATCTGCTCAGCAGAGGAAGAATCTTGCCTTTAACATTGTTTCGTTCCCCCCCCCCTTTTTTTTTTAAAGGAGAGTGATGACGAGAGTTTATGGGAGTTTATCAGTTCAGTCTTTTCAAAAGCAGCCACCATAAAAGCAATCAAATGTACGTCCCTCCACCTCCTCCCCATAGGGAGGTTTTAACTCTAATAGTTCTGCTATAACAACAAGAATAAATTGTAGTTCAGTACCTGAAGGACCATCTGATGAATTTTGGGGACATCATGCTGTAGCTGCAAGGGAGAAGGCTCACAGGAAAAACTCATAATCCTATTCCTATATACTGGGGCAGTGCACAGTATTCCCCTATGGTTATTCATAATGTATTCCCTTCAAGAACAATATCCTACCATGAAATCACAGTGAGAAATTATATTTAGTCGGGGAGCCATTCAAGCTGTGGAAACCTCACCCCTCTTCATTTGAAAGTAGATTGTCCATATATCTTGCATTTCAGTTCAGATCAGATTAACAGTTGGAAGGGACTTTGTAGGTCATCTAGTCCAACCCACAGCCCAAACAGGAGACCCTACACCATTTCTGACAGATGGCAGTCCAATCTCTTCTTGACAGCCTCCAATGATGAAGCTCCCACAACTTTCAAAGACAAGCTATTCCGTTGCTTGATTGTTCTCACTGTCAGAAAATTTCTCCTTATTTCCAGGTTGAATCTCTCCTTGATCAGCTTTCTTCCATTATTCCTTGTCTGGCCTTCAGGTGCCTTGGAAAACATGTTGACCCCTTCATCTCTGTGGCAGCCCCTCAAATATTGGAACACTACTATTTCATTTGTCAGCACTTTCAAAATAATAGATAGAGCCAAGCCAGCTTGAAAATAAGATATAGTTATGGCAGGAAGCTCTTTTCTCTTGGAATATTTTATGAAATATGCATGTCCCATTGGAACCAGTAGGGCTTCTGGGGAGGGACTTGTTTGATTGGCTTATAAAATCAAACCCTAAGAGCGACTTGGTGGCCTAGAGGTGAAGACGCTCATGTCCTACTTGGAAAGTTGAGAGCTCAATCCTAGGCAGTGGCAGATGTTTCTCGATCAGGCACAAAGATGTAGGAAGGGCATTCAGCCAATAACTCTTCAATTGCTCTGATTTCATCTCGAATAAAGGGATTAAAGGGTCATTATACATATAAAAAATCAAACCCTAATCAAATCTAGTTTAAATATACATTTGGGTATGGGTATAAACTCAAAAATCACGTGAGGGGTGGATCATCACAGAACAAATCTATCTGTGTAGATGCTAAGAATTGAGCCACTGTGGCACAATGGTTAGAGTGCAGTACTGCAGGCTACTTCTGCTGCCTGCTGGCTGCCTGCAATTTGGCAGTTCAAATCTCACTAGGCTCAAGGTTGACTCAGCCTTTCATCCTTCTGAGGTGGGTAAAATGATGACCCAAATGTTGGGTCATATGCTGACTCTGTAAACCACTTAGAGAGGGCTATAAAGCACTGTACAGCAGTATATAAGTCTAAGTGCTATTACTATTGCTACTGACACTCTTAATCAATCATTCCAGTAATGTAAAAAAAAAGAAATTCAACATTTCTCTTCAGCAGGTAAGTAAGTCATTAAGAAAATTACACCATGCTTGGAAGGCATGCAAGAACTAACTGCTTTGTAAAAAAAAAATGGAAATACTAAGCCATATCTTTTTCTTCAACATGGAGAAAGATGTCAAGTCTAATAGTATGGCAAGGTATAGGTTTATTTGTTTCAACCACCATTTCCTAATTCTCAGTCAATAATCTGCTTCTTTGCACTCAGAACATTCTAAGGAGTGACCTACTTTATGATAATTTCTTATAAAAAAGCATAACCCTTTCTTGGAATCTTCTTTAGTTTATCCCAGATGATTGAATATCAAAATATGTTAGAGACCTTGGGGACTGTATATGACCCAGAAAGCTTCCTAATTGAGGAAGTATTGAAGCACATCATAGTACTGTATTTCCTCCTTCAAAGCTCAAAGTGGGAGAATGCTTGGGGGACTAAGTTCAGGCTTCTAAGTTTATGATACTATGAATAATGAGATACAATTTAGCGTTAGCACCAGACTAAAAGCTGAGGGACCATGAATTCTAGTCCTGGCTTAGGCACAAAGCCTGGTGGGAGCACTTGGGCCAGTCAGTCTTGCTTAGCCCTAGAAAGGAAGCAATTTGCCACGAAAATTACAAGGACTTGTCCAGGCAGCCACCAGGAGTGAATACCAACCTGAACATACAGGAAAAAAAATATCCTACATATAAAAAAATGAGATTACATCTCAGATAGTTCTGGATTTTTCTTGACTATACACTTGCATGTTTATATCCTTTATTCATGTGTCTTAGAATATGCCTAATGTCATGGATATTTTTTTATCCTGATGCAAAAACTAATTTGTTTCTTTTCTTAACCTTTTTCACCAACTGATGGATTCTAATCCCAGATCCTCCTCAACAAGGGGGTTTGTAATTGCTGTTCATTTTTATTGTTAGATTTCTATAATTTTGTTGTTTTATGATGTAAACTACGGAGAGTTTGTTTATTATTTATTAGATAAACTACTGCCTGTGACACCATACTCTGAAACAGCTGCAACTTCCAAATGCTAGACATATAACAGAGTTGGAAGGGACCTTAGAGATCTTCTAGTTCAACACCCTGCTTAGCCAGGAAACCCTACACCACAACAGACAAATGGTTATCCAGTCTTCTTAAAAGCTTCCAGTGTTGAAGCATTCACAACCTCTGAAGACAAGTTGTTCCACTGATTAATTGTTCTAACTTCAAGAGCAGTCCCATGTAGAGATCATCGCAACAATCCAACTGGGAGATCACTAGGGGAAGAACCTAAGATTCCTAGAGTTTCCGATTAATAGAGGCTTGTAGCGCATTCCTATCCAGCTTCTCCTCCAAAATAGACAAGAGTGTCAGAGGTGAGCCTTATATGTCTATCTGTGGCATTTGTATTTTTCTCTCTTAAACAGACTGAATAAGAGAACTGTAGTGTTAATTTTACTTCTCTCTGTTTTTGCTTTCTCGGTGGTGAGAATGCCTCCCTCTCTTTTTTGAAAGGAAATATACTTTTAAATGACTTGGCCTGGCATGGTAAATGCCACTTTTCATCACTTGAGGCTGAATTCAGATAGAATATTCACCACACAAAACTGACATTTCAATTGACATTTTAAAGCTAACGTAAGAACTAGGACACTTAGTAATGCCTATCAAATAAACAATTTTTAAACCTTTCAATTCTATAGAGTTTAGCATGATTTCATAAAATAAAAGCTTAGCTTATTATAGTAACAATTCAAATATACTTTAGAATCAATAGTGTTTACTTTTGTGTAATTACGATTAAAAGTGAGTTGGATAAGTTTTAGCACCTTTTTTATTTGCTTGATTTGCTGGATTAATTATTTTGAATAAGTACATAAAGGAAATAATAAATAATCATTGGCCCACTCTCAAACTAGCTGTAGAGTTCAACTTCCATCCAATTGCCAAGATCCCTTTTTTGAGGAACATATTGGAGAACACATATTGGAGAGTTTTGCTTATGGAGGGTTCTAAAGGAAACATATTATCTGGATCCTGGATCTAGGCAGGATTTGAGCATTGGCTTAGGATGGAAACTGTATCATTCTGTGATCATTCTGGTTGATGATCTAAAGAGCTGGACAGAGCAATCTCAGTCCTAGTAGACCTTATTAATTTTCAACTATGGTATTCTTCTGAACTTCTTGCAAGGATTGGGTATAGAGCCACTATTTGGTGGTGGTTCTTCTCCTTCCTAAGAGGGCAGATTCAGACTCAGTGCATAAAAGGAAGGTTTCGGCTTTTTGTTATATCAACATGGGGGGCTATTCAACATTTATATGAAATTATTGAGGGAGATCATCTGTCAGTTCAGGGCAAGGTGTGATCAATATGTGGCTCATACTCAGCTTTATATTGCCAAGTGGAGCAATTCTATGGAAGTCCTGACCCAGTGCCTCAGATTGGTGAGAGGCTTGAGAGGTCATAATTAAATGAAAATTAAGCCCTGCAATTTTGAATTGCTGGTGATAATTCTGGATTAATCTCGTTCTGCATGGGGTCATCTCCCTCAAAGAAGCACCTCCACAGTGTAGGAAATCTTCTGATGGTCAAGAAGCAGGTGGCAGTTGTAGACAGGAGGATTTTTTGCCCAGCTTTGGCTTAGACATCAATTGCAGTTTTTCTTCGAGCAGATTGTTTTTATATCAGTGACTCAGACCATTATCAGCATGTGCAGGCTGTTACAGTGCTCCTTATTTGAGTTCTGCTCTTGAAAAGTATTTCCAAACTGCAGTTGATATAAAATGCAGCAGTCCATCTACTAACAGGAAAAGGCTAATTTAAATATACCACACTGCACATTGGTCATGGCATTGGCTGCCAAGAAGCTTCTGGGTCCTATGAAGGAGGAGATTTTAAATTATAAAACCCTACATTGTTTGGCATCAGAATGCTTTCAGGATTTCCTCTCCCACCAGGGTTCAGCCTCTCTTGTTCATTTATTTCAGGAAGCACCACTGGGGGATCCCCTTCCCTCATGACAGGAGTAGGAACCTAGGGCATGGAGACCATCTTGAGAGCAGCCATCCCAATTATGGAGCAGTTTCCCTTTAAGGAAGTGATTCTCAACTGTGGCAACTTCAAGAGTTTAGAACAGGGGTGTCAAACTCGCATAGTCATGGCGTCGTCACGTTCTTATCAGGACTTTTTTCCCCTTCACTAAACTGGGCAGGGGCAGGGCTAGCACATAATGCATCCGGCCCATGAGCCATGAGTTTGATGCCCCTGCTATAGAACTTCAACTCTAGACTTCAACTCCCAGCATGCTGGCTAAGGAATTTTGAAAGCTGAAGTCCACATCTTAAAGTTGCCAAAATTGCTCCAAGATACAGGAAACTTCCACTTTACTCATTTTGACAAGGTGGTTAGATCCATTAAGTTGAACAGTATGGTGGCCTAGTGGTGAAGACACTTGCCTCCCACTTGGAAGGTTGAGAGTTCACTCCTAGGTAGTGGCAGTTATTTCTCTCCTAGGGCTCAAAGAAAAAATAGCTGCTGCCAACTCCGCATGGCGTCAGGAAGGCATCTGGCCAGTAAACATTCAGCTCCATCTAGTCTCCTCAATTTTACTCTGAATTAAGGATTTACAAGGTCATAAAAAAGGAGTTGGATCCATTACATTCCAACAAGCCTACAGTATGAATGGTGGACCTGGGCTACCATTATTACTTTGTTGGCATTGATGTAGTCATACTGTTTAGTTCGAATTGTTATTGTGTTGTAAATTGTCTTGACTAAATAATATTACACACATATCCTGTTTTTCAAGAGAAAGAAACCTCAAGGGTGCTTACAGTAATTTAAAAATAATTTTAAATGTTTCCAATATAATTATAATCCTAAAGTAACATAAGAAACAGCAGCTAATGTACTATATCATATTAAAAACAAACAGTAAATTATGAATAAAGCAAAATCAAGAGGATTTCAGGGTTATAGTGTTTGTCTACCTTGCAAATAGATCTCAGTTGAGGAATTGTTTCCATCTATACCTGGAGGTCTCAGGAGCTGAATCTGGGATTTTGCTAATGCAAAGCAAGTGTTGCTTCATTTAGCTACATTCCTTCTCATTAAATTTGGTCTATTTAGTTAAGTACTGAAGAAGCAGCATGTGCTTCTCTAGAGAAAGAAATCACAGAACCTCAGAGAAAATATTTTTTTATCATTTCTCCTTGGCATAGATATATTCACATGAGGTTGGTGTGACATAAGCTGCTTTTGATAAGGAAACTTCTTTGGGTAGAAGCAAATAATGGACCCATAATTTAATTCAGACTGGATATTGATAAGGATAATTAAGCCAGCTTTTCAATGGGCATGCAAGAAGGAAGAATAGAAAGATGAATAGTCAATTCTCCAACTTTAACATCTCTTAATGGACTAAGTGATGTGGAAGATTGTCTTCTCCTATATCCAGCCAAAGTTTAAAATCCTCTATAGTGGTCTTGCTCCAGATGCCCCTGCCAAGTAAAGTAAAGTAAGTACTTATTATCCAGGAAAGTGGCATTCATGGTGACACCATAAGTCTTAAGATGTCCTTTATAGAGAAATGCTCATAATGCTTACTTGTCAGTCCTGTAGATAGCAATAGCAATAGAACTTAGACTTATATAGCACTTTACAGTGCTTTACAGCCCTCTGTAAGCAGTTTACAGAGTCAGCATATTGCCCCCAACAATTTGGGTCCTCGTTTTACCCACCTCAGAAGGATGGAAGGCTGAGTTAACCTCAAGCCTGGTGATATTTGAACTGCCAAATTGCAGGCAGCCAACAGTCAGCACAAGTTGCCTGCAGTACTGCATTCTAACCACTGCACCATGGTGGCTCATTGTCGGTGGCCTTTTTGAGTTATCCAAGTTTAAAAATTTGTTTTTAAAATAAACCTTGCCCTTAAGCTTTCAGAAACAAATGTTTTCTGCTTTGTTTGTGCAGAGTTCTACTTTGATATTTTGTACACTGTATTTCTAATATAACTGCTTTTTACACTGTAAGCTACCCAGTGAATAGATGAATAAATGAGCGCGCACACACACACACACACACACAGATAGACATCTGATCAATGACTGTGAGTAACTGTGAGCTGAAGTAGGAAAAGAACAAAAGATTATGGGTTGGGAGCTTAGCCATTGCAAGAATAGAAACAACAAACTTCTGCAAATGCATTCACATGTCATGGATTGTGCCCTTTAAAGGGGAAGGTGGTATGATGGGCTTCAGAAAATAAGTTTCCCAGGAAGAATGGAGCAACTTTGACTGGTGTCAGGCCCAGCCCAAGAATGACATAGAACAATTCAACCAAAGTTCGGTTCTTAATTTGTTCATCAATCTTTCCAGACAAAACCTTTACAATCCTTACTGTATATGGCCATCCTGACTACGTTTTCATGATATAGCTGACCAAGGCAACCCTTTCCAGTAACTTAGTAAAGAAGATTCTGGAAGTCCCAATTATTTGTCTTGGCAAGCAACTTTACTGTCATTACAACTACTACTTCCTCCTGTGATTTTGTTTCAGCAAAAATATCTTCGTAAAATTGTTTCCCTTGCATTTCATTCCTATCATTCCTCTCCTCTATAGTTGAAGGGGAGTTGAAACCAAAAAAAGCACAGAGAATGAGGCTCTAGAAAGGCCTTATTTTCATAAATGCAAAGAGGGTTTGCCAGCTGTCAACAAAATTGACTGGGGGAACCCCTGATCAGTCCACATGATGAATGAGAGAAGTTCTTTCAACCACAGACACAAGGATATTTGGGACTCTAACTGACATGCTTAGCATTGATTGGAAGTTAACTGATCCAGTTTTCCTGTTTACTCATTATACTAACTCTGTCTTCCATGATCTAATTAAGCATGTTATATGAACAGGGTTACTGTCCCTTTATATTATCTATGCTCAGATATAGTTTCTGTCTCAATGTTGAATCCAATTCTCATCAGTTCTGCCATTGCCACCAAAGACAGCTCCCAGTGCCCTAAAAATGACATGGTACACTTGCTGTCAGTTCTCCTAACATTATTGTCAGTTCTGGAACAAATGTCTGCTTTCTTCAGTTCTTTTCCTTTTTGCACATGAACAAAAGTGTTAACATTTTGATGGGTGCTTTCTTCCGGATACTGACATCTAAAATAATATTGTGTGCCAATTTTCTTTTGTCTGGGATGAACTACATGTATTAATTTGACACAAGGCAATTTTTGGACAGGCATAGCCCTTCTGTAATATACCTCTGCACATTCTCAGTGGAATGTACCTTTGAAATGTAGCATTGCACATCAGTTATGTATTATGCCTTTGAACTTAGCCCCATTACTTGCTTTCACTTATTTATCTTCACCCTGAAACCTATGACATTAGAACAGGGTTCTAGAAAAGTAGTGGAGCACAGGTGCAGAGTAGATTTTCCTTAACGCTAAAGCAGTGTTTTTCAAACTTTGCAACTTTAAGATGTGTAGACTTCAGTGCTTAGAAATCCCCAGCCACTGCTCTAAAGTTATTTTGTGGCTGAAGGAAGTGGGGGGAAGGAGAAGACCTACAACTGAGAGAATAATATTTCAGAATCAACTTGCATTCTGGTGGTTTATCTCTTTTCAACAGTAAACAAAACTCCAATACAAAACAAAACCCCAAACCCTTCTGTTTGGCTTTATATCTTTAGTGAGATGTCCCCAGAGTTATCTCATATTTCCCACTGCATGGAAAGTCAGACTGCCCAGCTCTGCTCTGCTTTGATGCATCACTCCCTCTGGGCTGCAGAGCAATCTAATGTGAAGCAATGCCTTGAAATTAAGTTGCTTGCCTTGACTTCTAGAGCTGAAATTCTGGAATGGCTAATATAATCCAGCAAATCCAGCCATTGCAAATTCCCTTTAACATCCAACTAAAAATGCCAAAGGCAGTTCTTTGAAAGGATATTCTGTTTCAATTTGGAGTGCCTTTCTGAAAGGATGCGTAAATCAATATAAAATGTTTCTAATGAAAAGAAATCTGAAGCAATACCATGTTTGTTGGGAACCCAGCACTTTATAAGGATGGGTTTATTTCAATCATTTTTTTAAGAAGCCATAATCTCTTCCTCAAACAACAACCTAAGGCAAATCAAAGCAAACCACATGGTAGCTTAGAGCTGTGGGAACTCAGCCTGTGGGAACTCAGCCTGTTTCTTGGGGAACTGCATCCAATTGAGCAAATGGCACAGCAGAAAAAGGATGGATTATATAAAGAACCAGTTTAACACAATTGTTAAGTCACCTGGATAGAAACAAGTAGGCTATGAATTCCAGCCCTGCCTGAGGCACAAAACCAAATTATGACCTTGGGCCAGTCATTCTTGCTGAGCTCTAGAAAGGAAATATTGGTAAGTCACTTCTGAAATCTTGCCAAAAAAACTGCAGGAACTAGTCCAGGCAGTGACTAGGAGATTATCTTGACTCCAAGGCACCAAATATAATAATGCTGTATTTTTAACACTTAAGATTCATTGCTGCTTAGAGTTTTTAATGTTTCTGTTCTTTTCATATGCCAATAGTGTGAGCCACTCATAGTTTAGTCAGATGACAATTAGTTTTCATCCCAGCTTTTTTTTTCTTTGTTCCTTTAAGTCTTTATCCCTCTTGTCCTTCATAAATAAGACAGAATTCATTGCTGAAACTTTTAATAAATGAATAGAGTTTCAAATGAGTCCCAGTAAAACGGATTTAAATCTTTTCTTTCAGTAAAGCTGCTTCAGAAGTAGAATAAGATATTATAAAAGGCAGCTCACTAATGCCCCATAATGAGATCTGTTGTCATTGGAACTTTTGACATCTGGAGCTTTATATAGGAACCCTTCTACAAGAAGTCCTTGGCTTACAACTGGTTGTTCAATGACCACTCAAAGTTACAGGGCCTCAGAGCTTTATGGGCTATAAAACACTTCCAACCATCATAAAAAGTGCCACCATCCTCCAAATACATGATTGCATTTCGTATACATGACAACTAGCTCACATTTATGAATGGGTGAGCATCCTGTGGTCATGAACTCATAAATTGACAGTTTTTGTACATTACTGGTAAAATATTCTGGAGAATGGATTCACTTAATGACCGTGTAATTCACTTAGTGACTACTGTAAAAAGAGTACTATAAAAAGAGTACTGTAAAAACTACTGTAAAAAGTACTTACATCTCAAGCTTTGGCCATCCATTGCTGGGATGACTTAAAACCTATGTTATTATTTCAGAAGACTGAAGGGGAAAGGATCCTAAAAGATAAGTCCATGGTGAAAATTCTGGCTAACAGGATTATTCACAGAACATAGATTGGACGTCTAGTCCAATCTCCTGCTTAAACAGGAGACCCTGTACTATTTTGGACAAATGAACAAATGGCACAGACTTTGATAAATTTACTGTTCCCAACAGTTGACTAAAATTTTCACTCTGTGAAATCCTTTGGAACTTTCCTATGTATGTTAAATTGTTTTGACTTTAATTATTGTCTGTATAATCTACAGTCCTCTGGGGGAAATAGGATGCAGTAAAAAAACCAACCTCTCTTCCTTTATCCATCAAGATAAGTGCATAAGCAAATGGTGAGGTGTCTAGTGCTTGGTCTTTTAAATGTTAACAAGTATTGGAAAGTTGTTTGACAAGAGACCATAATGATGTTAGGCCATAATTACTCCATTGTATGCAATTAGGTTTCTGAAAATAAGATAATGCCAAATGCTAAGCCAAAAACAAACATGGGTCAGTGTAGTGTGTTTAGCAAAACAAGGTTAATGGAAGTATGATTTAATGCATGAAAATCTAACCATAATCTGTTTATATTATAAGATTGCATCATGAATACTCTTATCTATATCTGAAAAGCAGCTCCCATAGTTTCTTGATGCAGAGTAGATGTGTGTTATAGAGGGGTGGATTATAGTAGTGTGAATGCTTATGTTTGCAAATGGGCAAACCTCCTGTCATTTCTTAAATAGAAAACCATCTTAGCTGAACAATTCAATTTATTTTTGTCCAGTCTAGCAGTCAGAACCTTGAAAATATCAAGAGCAAGAATTATTTATCAGGGTGGATTAATTTATCATAGACAAGTCAGGTGCACAATATCAATATTTAGTTGGGAAGCCAAGATGTGACCATCTTGGCCCTTATGAAATGAACAATGGCTTTATCCGGCATAAGAGACCATTCTATACAGTGGCCAGAAAGCCTTGGCATTTGCTGTCACTGTATTTTGTCTAAAGTGAATATATCTGAAGGGGATATCTGAAGTTTACTAATCAAGAGAAGCTCCTAAAAAACAAGACTCAGCTAAAAAGGAAGTAACAAAAAAGACAGAGAACACAAAAGAACAGAAGCAGAATGGCAAAAACAAAAAAAGAAAGAGACAGCTAGAGATACATTTCATCAGCCCATGAAAGACGTTGAAACATGGCAGCAAAACCCAGCAACTGCAGTCTGAAAAATGGAAAGTAAGTAGTAGTCAGCAATTCTGCACTTGCAATTTATGGCGATATAAACGCTGTCTAAATTAGTGATTTAACACGGCAGGGGCGAGTAAATAACATTTTAAATGCTAGAGTGGAAATCCTACATGTCTTAATACTGAATACATAATGCATTATGCTTTAAGTCTAGAATGAATTGGATGTGGTTTATATTGTTACATTCTTTACTGGCTAATATTATTAGTCCTTGGAGAATTTAGATAAATATTGTACAGCACAGATATTTAATTGATGGCTAGTCTGCACCTACTCCTACCTGAATAGAATTTCAAAATATTACACAACTTTCACTCAGCTATTTGCTTGACTGTTTTGCTTTTCTCTCTTTTTTTTTTCTTGCCTTGCTCATCCTCTATATCTTAGGTCTCTTTCTTCAAGTCTCATTGGCTATCCATTGAAAATCTATTTCATATAATCATATAAGTATATAAAAATATCATATCAATCAATATCTGCTGACTGTGCAGATAGGTCTTTGAAATTTTCTTGCTCAAAGAAATGGGTTCTAATTACTTTCCTGTTATTTTTTTAAAAATTTCTGAATCTAACCTACAGTTCTAGAATTCTGTAGAACAGCAAATCGCAATCTCAGGAACTTCAAGATGTCTGGACTTCAACTTCCAGAAATCCCCAGCCAGCCTAATGTTTTTGAAGTTGAGAAACATTGCTCTTGTCAAGGTTCCATGTAACACCCCCAACCAAGGTAAGACTCTGAGGCCAGAAGTTCCTCAAAGTTCCATTTTATTAGAGATGTCATATTGGCACATCTGGGAAAAACCAAATCTGAAAGTTTTCCCCACTCAAAGGAAAGTCAAAGTCCCTTCCCCTGCATCCACATGTCCATCACATGATCCAATCAATCCACCGTCCCAACTGGAGATGTTCCCCAGTCATGCCTCTCCAGGTGCAGGCTTGACACCCAGAGAAAAGAATGTTGTTATGGCTATATATCTCCAGCAACTCCATGCAACCCCCCTCCCATTTTCCCACAGCACTAAATTTGGCAGCCCTGAAGATCCAAAGAAAAAGATGGCCTCAGGGTCGACAGCTCTAGAGGTTTTTGATCTAAGTACTAACCAGACCTAATGCTACTTAGTTCCCTAGTCATCATGGGGATAAGATTGATGAGGTGTTGGCTCTCTGACCACCAACTTTTCCTGCTTAACTACAGGCTGCCCTTTTAAATGTAGATATGTATACACAGAAAAAAACCCCCATATACTTTCTGCTGGGCTGTGACCCTTCTTCCTGTATCCTTCTCTCTGAAATAATGTATTTCTTTGAGCTTTTCTTCAAGAACGCCCCTGATTTAATCCTGGACAATAAACATTTTTAGTAGCACCAAACAACAGCAACAAAACAGTTGTACATTTGTTCCTTCACATGGGCCAGAAGAGTAAACTTGGCAGAATGGTTGTCGTTTTCACTGTTCAATTGCTGCATCTGTTAAAAGAAAGCAACAGACAAAAATGGTCAACATTTTGGCACTGGGCTATTGCAACTGGAGAAAAAAAAAAACCACCTCACAAGTGTCCAGGCTTTTCTAACAAAAAAGATGCTCCAGACTGCTAATATATTGGTAAATATATGGAGAAAGGACTTTGAGGGACATGAAAAACACGAGACCATGATGTGCCCATATAGGGACAGAAGGCTCAAGATTTAATACAGAACACTGCAGTTTTATCAAACACTCTAGTAACAGGGCTGTAAACCAGATGGTATGACTCATAGTAAAGTAGCATTCAGCAAAATACTAACAGTCTCCAACAGCTGCCAAAAGGTTCTTGGCCCAGTGACTAAATTTATCTTTGATTCAAATCTCATCACAATCATAGAAGACTCCGAGTTGCTCAGTGTTCGGTGTCAGTCCTGTTATGTAGTGATAATAATACTCCTTGAAATGTATTACAATATAGATGAATCTGAATCACTTTATATCTCCCTTAGCTGACTTTTCATATAGTTTAATATAAACTCCCTTCCTACTTTAGTATCCAAGGAAACTCAGGTTAGCATCTTTTGAAAAATGTCCTCCTTCAGCTCGTTGACACAAAGACTTGAACATACTTGTACAAAGGAAACTGGACTTTCTGGGGATTTTTTTCCCATTTCGTTTATATTTAACATTTTCATTAGACTGGAACATTTTAATTTGAATTCCCCCATCCATAACTTTTTGGGTTCAGGATTTTCCACTCTGTATATAAGCAAATTTTAATCACCCTGCTTTGTATTTCTGAGTGTCAGGCATGATTTCTCATGGACTGCCTTTCTATATTGTTTCCTTTTCTTCTGTCAGCACAGCTGGGAGTCATTTTAGAAGAACTGAACTAAGTAAATATGTCGCCAATGACAAACTAAGGAACTGACTATGCTTACCTTGGTTGTATACCTGCAATTTCAATCCTGCATTTCTTTCTAGAAAATATGATTCCATTATACCATTAAGCAGAAAGGTTGGGGACTATGACAATTAACGATGATCACTGACAACACTGTATCTGACATGCATGTGATATTTAAGATGATCCTCTTAAGTGATGGAAGAAGAGTTGGGGTATTGCAGGTGGTCACGTGTGCTCCAGTTTGAAAAAGTATTTTTTCACCGGATTGTTTGATCAGAAAGCCAAACTTGTTCCTTTGAAAACTAGTTAGTTTTCATGTTTTAACAGTGAGTGCATTCTGGAATCATTCTTATATTTTTCAACTTCACATATCAGGATTGTTCTGCAGTGTGGTAAAAAAAAGTCAAGATAATGACAGCAATTGTGAAATTGAAGGTCCACTCTTTTTTTATGTGTATAAAAATCGCCAGTGCCTACAACACATTATTGTGGCCACTGTTTTGATTTTATTAACCATACCATATAGGTTGTATATCATTCTGGAAAATAGCATGTTTCCTTCATCCTCAGTGGCTGAGATAAAGTTGGAAAACTGTGACCATTCTGTGAATGATGCTAAAATAAATTAGATCCATTGCAGACATTTCTGTGGCTTTTAAATGTGATTTTATGTAGTCACACAAGGAGATTAAGCTATGTTTGACTGTAGTTTCAGCAAGTGGCAGCACCTGGTAGACTGTGTCTGCATCCAAAAGCCAAACAGGGATTGGCCTGGTTATTGGATAGGATTTTCCAGGAAATATGATGATATAGGCCAGACTGAGAAGTTAGGGAAAATATCCTGGAAGAAGGCAATGGCAAACTAGTTCTATACTGCTGCCAAGAAGTGTACATTGATTACTATGAATCAGGTTTGACTTTAATAGATTTTTACCTTTTATAGTTATTATTCTGAATCCCCTGATAATAGATACATTATATATGTAGTACCTATTTAATACTATGTTACATATTTGGAAGTTTTTCTACAAAATATGTTTATTAGTCATGAATTCTTTAAGCTATCTACAGAATGAGCAACTATAGTGCCAGATAGCATAGAGATCAAGAGGCATTGGATAAGCATCCCAAAGGTGCTTTTTCAAAACATGACTGAACTTTTTTTTTGTTTTTCCTTGAAGATGTTTTTCTCATCTAAGAAGCTTTTTCAGTTTTGACTGAATGGTGAAGAATGGAAGGATTTATATTCCTTGCAGTCATCTGGTCATTAGCACTCTTTCTGGGAATTGTTGAGGCCACTTGGAGCTTTAGCTATGTTCTCAGGTTTACCTGAATAGTGCAAATGGATGTGAAACCTTCTTGGAAATGCTGAAAGGACTGTGTTGTAAACAAGAGATAGGTGGTGGCATATCGCTTCTCCTCTGTTGAGGAAGGACTGTTCAACTGTAATTTAGATGGCCTCTTTGACCTTCTTTCAAACCAACATTCCTCTCTGTCCAGAATGTGGATTTTCCAAAGGTTAAAAATAACTACTTTTTGGACAAACATAACTTGAATGACTGAGAATTTCCATAGAGATCAGATGGGCTTGTTCTGAGCCTTTCCAAAACATCATAGAAAGACAGGGGCTGGCTTGGTTAGTAATCAGACAAAGAGCAGTACCTCCTCTTCTTGAGCATTCGAGAAAGAATATCTAGCAGAACCAAGATCAACATGCCCCATATTTTGGATAGAAAAAGAGAAGCTGCCTCATTGTTTGCCTTTTTCTTCAATTAGTCAGATTTTAGGGGCATATTTGCTATTAATGCTGTTGCCTAAAATATGCTTGCTCAGTGCTGCCAACTGGCCTATAATCCTATTTTAGCATAACCAGGATTCTAGTTTCTCTAGTTGATTTGCTCCTGTGGGGTTTTTACAAAACTGGATTTATCCCTATTCCTTTAAAAAAAAAGGCCCTAAATGCTAAAAAGACGATAAAGACTGGATTTATCCCTATTTCAAATGGAAAAGAAAAGATAAACTGTGAGCACCAATAAGAGGAGAAAGGAGGCAAATAATTTCAGCCCAACTTCTCTGGTGGCAAGCGTATTACTGTGATGCCCTTGGCTCTAAGATACTTAGCCACTGAAAAATAATTTAAAGTAAAATAATTTAATCTAGCTCATAGATGGCCAAAATGTTCCAAAATTTCTATAAACTTAAGCTGTACCTAATAATGATCCTAGTGATACCAATGATTTAGGTCTGATCCTATCCACACAAATGCATCTCATATAACTTCACTACGGTGCCTCTATCAGTTCTACTGGATCTGTCCAGGTAGTATCTTAATTCTGAACAAATTAAAGTGATTTTATTCTTCGGATGCATTGCAGGCTCTTCACAGCAGCCCCGAAAATGTTCCTTTGGCTCATTCTTCCACCAGAAAATCAGGTCTTTTTGGAATTTGACAATGGAGAAATGGAGATGCTGTAATTTTAAGACATCTGCATTTAGTTAGATTTTCTCCTTGTCAGCAGAGCTATTAGGCATCTCCTTTGCTACTTTCATCTCTCAGAACTCTTCTGAAAAATAAGAAGCTCCTCTAGATCAATAAAATTGGAAATTTGTAATATATGCCCTTAAAATATACAAACTGCACAGTGTGTGCTGTAATGGAAGCAATACGGACAAAGAAAGTTGTATTTTGAGCACTTTGCTTCACTTTCATTCACATCATCATATGATTAAGCGTGTTATCAGGCTCATTCATACTTATCATTATTTAATGTTTATTATTTGATATTAAAAGCATTTGAACTTGCCATCTCCCTAGGATATCACTTTGATATGAAAAACAATAACATCTAAGGTATGGATGGTGACTGTGATGGTTATTTTAGTTTTTGTTTCCAGGGAATCAAAAGAATACGCATATAGCTTTCCTGTTTCCAGTTTTAATCCAAAATTGACCATGTTAGTTAGATGGATTTCAAGTCGTCTAGTGAACATCTATGGTTGAGAGTGAATTTGAGTGTTTCTTCCTGGTCACAATCCAATATCTGAAGCACTGCACTTACAGTATAAATGTTATTGTAAGAAATCATGGGCCCATAAACTACAAAACAAAATAAACATATTGGTGTGCTTCAAATGCGTGAACAAAAAAGAGAATTGAAGTTTACACTTATGCTACAATAATACCAACTGAATGTCAAAGTCGAGGTCTGTCAATACAGGGAAAGCCCTTGGCTTGTTCTTCTATAATTAATTTCTCCTGACAAAAACCTTTAAAAAAACCTTGCTCGGTGGAATGTTACATACAAAAAGACCAATATAGAAAGCAAGATTTCCAATATTAGGCTTCTCTTTAAGAATTAGTTATTGGGTAAGGAACTAATTAAAATGTTGGCAGAGGCTTTCTGTAGTTGTAGTTTCTGAATTATCTTCAAATACAGCTTTGTGTCCATTGCCTTATAGCAATGCAGTTGGGAAGGTACAATGGTTCATCGTAGCCAGATTTTTCCAGGCTCATGAGAATTCACAGCTAGGGAGCCTGATGCTTGACTATTGATTGTAACTGTGGGAAAACAGCCACAGATAAAAGAAAGGAACAAATGGAAAAATTGGCAATGAAGGCAGATGGTTACTTTACCCAGCACTGAAGTAAGAGATTTATATTAAAACATGCCTGTTGTAAGACTGTTACCTCTTAACCCTCACAAGTGCTACAATAGTTATCAATTATTATTTGTAATATACTATTCCAGTTATCTTTAAATTGCAGATTTATAAAATGGGATTATTTTCTACCTTCAAGAGATGAGTTTGGATGGAAAGAGTAGTATTTTGGCATTTAATAAATTCAAGACTAAATCTTAGCTTAAATTATTGCACTGTAATTGTCTACTTTTTATATTATGAGACTTAACTTTGGATTTCCATGATTCTGGGATCTCCAACATGACAGTTAGGCATACCAAGTTGCCCTTTGGATTTTGCCTTTTATTCTCAATCAGCTATGGTACTTATCTCAGCAGGGATTCTTATATTTCATAACAGACTATTTAAAGAATTTAAAAGTGTCCACAAGAACTATTACAAAATGAAAATGATCTGTCCAATGCTGTGCTTGGAAGTGTGTCCTTCCAATAAGAAAGAAAATCACGATAACAGGTGTGCATAGCCATTTTGTGAACATACACATCCCATCACAATCATTTTATAAGATCATCCATAACATAATAATAATTTCAGATGTGCCGAGAACCCTGAAAATATTGGGGACTTCTGCTCTTATATATTCTAAGGGTAACTGAAACATAACCATGATTCATGATTAAATTTGTAGTTAATATTGCTCATAAAGATATCAAGCAACTCATTTATCAATTGCAAAGGAAAAAATGTACAATATATTATCAAAATCATTATAGAGCTCCTACTTGTAGCATTTACTGAGTTAATCCTTAAGCTTGGTGGATTTTTGGTATATATTAATAGAAACAATATTTGAGGCTGACATGGAATGAATTGCAGTTCTGACGTCAACTGTTCCAGGTTACAGTTTTAAAATTCTTAGCTGAATTATAATGGCAGTGTTAATGTTACATTTCAGAGAAGGCTTTGAGACAATTGTTTGAATATGATGCACAGCACAAACTGATCAGCGATTACATACCTGCCATCCTAACTTGGGAAATATAATCTGACAGTGATATTCCAAATCCCATTATAATGTCTGATACAGATGTCCACTTATGACTTATATTTTGCTTTCATAAACCATAATCCATTAAAGTCATAATCCATAAAATTCTGCAACAAATAGTATAAAAATCTTTTGAAGTGTAATATGCATACATGCCCATGGTATGCACCAAAGGCATGCATAAGGACCCATAAATCTAGGTAAAGGACCTTACCTTTTAATCACTTAAAATGACCACGTTCAAATTATCCTACTTCATATATATCATGTGAATAACCAGCTCACTGGAAAAGGGTCTAATGCTGGGAAAGATGGAAGGAAAGACAAGAGGATGGCCTGCAACAAGGTGGATGGATTCAGTACAGTGGCAATGAGTGAGACGTGAAAGAAGGGTTGGGGATAGATTGTCATGGTGAAAATCACTAAGAGTTGAAAATGACTTGAGGGCATATACAGGAAGTCCCCCACTTACAATCATTTATTTAACAATTATTGAAAGTTATGACAGCACTGAAAAAATGTGATTTATGACTAGTTTCTTCACTTAACAACCTGCAGTCACATGATCAAAATTTGGGTATTTCAAAACTGGCATGTATTTTTAATGGTTGTAAGTTAAGGACTACTGGTATTCAATCAATCAACCAACCAATCTATCAATTGATCCATACTTGAATAGAAGATCCTTGTGAGCATCTTTCCTTATGTCTCCCTTTTCCCAAAAATAGATTTTTAGAAGCTGTGCCCAATCCATTTAACAAATTGTTCAATGAAAATAAAAATCCAATACAATCATACTATATAACAATGCAGACTCATGTCCAAAAGTGAAATGCTAAAGAGGCTGCAGAGCCCTGGAGAGAGTTGAAAAATAAAATACGGGATACCTGGTTCACCATCTAATTAAACCAGTATGAGAATACTACATTCTACGCACAAAGATGTCACAGGCATTCTATGTTCCTTTGAAAAAACATCAGAAGCAAATTCTCTTTAATCAAATGGAATGAGGATTGGTATGGAAAAAATGGGGAAGTTTGCCACTCATCTACTTTTCATAATTTAAGGAAAATAGGGAAACTTTGAAGACATTGAAGGCAACCAGAAGTGGCCATATGAGGCACCAAAATATTTTCTGTGTAATGAAATACTGTTGTGATATTGGGTATGGGCAAATGTATGTCTGCCTTCTTTACATCTTACACCTGTGTGTGAATTGAGAAACACAAAGCAGGCTGTGTCTACTCTTTTCTGAGTCATGTGATGAAGGAGGAGGACTTAGACTAGAGAAGTCACTAATGTTGTGAGCTGCTGCTCAGATGCCTCTCTCAGATTGCCCTGATAATTTATTACTGTCAGATGCCACCTCACGCTTGTGCTTTATTATCACTGGGTGCCAGTGTGCCATGGACTTTATGGGGGAGGGGAGGCTGGATGGGAGGGGGGAAATTTCAAGGGAAGCTAAAAATTTGCTGTAGCTCCTTGAGACACGGTGTCAAGGTCAACCCAGCTGGGAACAGAATGTAGCTGCATACCAACCTACACTTGAGGTGACTATGTGAAAAAACATCTTATTTGAATTTGATTGAACATGAGAGGCCAGCAATGTGAGACATCTAAGGGAAGGAAAAGTTAGAGTTGGGATTTTTGCACATGATTTTCAGTTCTGGCTTTGGATTACTGTAATTCACTTGACTTCTAGTAAACTATACCTTTCTCAACCAATGGAGTCAAGAATCATTTTTATTTAGAGCTTCAAGCTGAGGCAGCTCTGACCATTAGCATTAGCATTATTCTTCTCTGCCTGATTTAATTCTCTGGTTTCAAACTCACTTGCCAGTTTCTTCCCCCACACCAAATGTGATCCCATTTTGTTCAGTTCTTAGGGAGTTATCATAGTGACAGACATAGAAACAGAATCCTAAATCTCCTTACACATGTTTGCTCCACTAGTCCTATATAGGTTTCACCAGTTCCTCTCTGCTGGGTATCTGCTTACATTACCAAATGGATCATAATGTATAAAATGAAACAAGGAAGAAAGATTGGGCAACCCTATCTATTTAAGCTTGTTAGAATTCACAGTGATGTTGTTCGTGATAACATCCTACAAGTAATATGAATTATGTGACCTACATCATTTGTGCAATTGTACCATGATACACTTGCCATACCTTCCCATCACAGACATCCATAACTTTCAGTTTCAAATATATTTCTTCCATTGCCTTCTATGGCATACATATAGTATGGTATTTAGACATGTTTAGAGTTAAACATGTCTA
>JANHFL010008364.1:128178-139825 GCA_032468155.1 Oxyrhabdium leporinum
ATACCATACTGATCAGTTTCTCATTTAAACCAGTTAAAAGTCTGGTTTAGATGTTTAGGTTTGGGGGGGGGGGTTAGTAAGAAAAATCTATGGTGATTGGTAATTATAATTCTGTTCAACTGGAAATTCTTCTTGGGCTTGGTGTGTCTGAAAAGTAGTTAACTCCAGCTGCATATTAACATATCATCTCCGATTAAATGATATCAAAAAGGATAAACATTGGATAAAAGGCATCTGCTGGTACTTACATTGTCCTATAATCTCCATTTAATATCATATTCAGAGAAAGTGCAATCATCAGTCAGGATTTGTGAAGCACTCATCAGTGCTTTTATATAGGTGCTGAACTACAATTATGCATTAATTAAAGGAGCTGCTGTTATGGAAGCACCATATGGAATTAAGTGTTCAACATATGGAACACAGAGACTGACTGTTTCATATTTTTGAAAACAACAGTTATTGTTCTGCATGATTTAGAATTACTGAGTAATTAGTAATACATATGACAATGAACTTGGTTATAAAGGAACACTAGTATGCAAGGATTCTGGATCTTTTGTGTTGAACCTGAATAATAATGTTAGGACTGAATACAATTTGAGCTGTAACTGCATAGGTCATTCATTTAATGGGTTCCTTTCAATCTTATTGGGCATTCTTATGAAGAATTAATAAACAGGAATATCTCAAAAACTACTGATCCTAGAGAGAAGGGAAAATGAAAATAGACCTACTGACAGATTTTGCAATAATCCAGAAAATATTCTCACCCTTAATATTATAAAAATAGCAAGTATTGTTAATTGAGTATTTTACTATCTTTTACAAGATCTTGGATTAATTGTTTAAGCCTAATGTTCAATGTTTCATGTCTATAAAAATGCTGTTTGATTGCTTAGGGTTTGGACCTTATGCAACTTTTCTGCCCATTCTGAGACCTTCATTAGAACTTCTTATTTATTTGCCTGTACAGTGTATAATGCATAGAATATGGTAGATAACTGATACTATCATGGAGTTTGAAAACTGTCCCACAGTTTTGTAGGTGGCAGTGAAATGCAGGTCTGGGAGCTTGAAGAAATAATAAAAACAGATCTATCAGGCCCCAATTCTGCGTATAAAATACTTACCAAATAGTGTATTGCTAAAACACCAGAAAAATTGAAAATATGAGAGTAATGGATGTACTCAAAAAATACGTCCACAATTTATTGAACAAAGTTTGCCTCCTTTATGTAATTTTTCCAAACAGATAGGTCACAATATAATTTTCTTCCATATGATTTTCCCTGGGTGCCTTTTTGTTATATGTCTGTGTAAACATACTTAACAGGAAGGTAAATCTGAATTGAATCGTTTAATCCTCAAGAAAATGACTTATTACAAATAAGATTTTGAATTGCAACATTTAACAAAGGTGGGTCAAGTTACAACTATTCAGGCATTCAAAAGTGGGAGTAATTACTACATGAGCATTGCTGTTATACCTTAGCTTATTATAAAATTGATCAAGTAATGTCAAGGTTTCTACCACCACAATTTTCATATCCAAATATGTAGCACAGATGTCCATAGATGAACTCTGGTGGGCATACTTAAGGGCTGGTTTTGAAGGTTTTTGCTCATGTGGACGCCAGTACGTATGTACATTAAAAGTTTTCCCTCACAAATATTCATGTTTTACACAGCATTGTATAAATACAGATAGTAGTATTTATTGCTCCATTTACTCCTGGTGCTAGTACTACACTGAAGTTTAGTGTACTGTGCTGTGCCATATCATTTTTATTGATTTATCATATTTTGGAATATGTCCCTCACAGACAGATCTTTTGATGCATCTACCGTCTAACTTGGGCATGATTATGCCTTTATATAGTTCTAGCAAGATACGACTGCCTTAAATTATATTCCATCCAGAAGAAAAGTTACTGATGCAGGCAATTGGAGAAACCTTAGCTTTAGACTTAGCCTGAATTTCAGTATATCTAACCACCATATGGTGAAGTTTCCAAAGCTGAACTATTAAAGCCCAAATTCAATCAGAGCCCAAGTTTAACTCCAGGTTTAGATTAGGAACATTGATTAAATTGTTAATTTGAGAATAAATATTTTGACCACTTATGTTTTGTTTAGGGTGGTGTCAATTATGACTAATTGCTGGATGGAGGAAAGCATGTCATGCATTCTTGCATACACAAATCAAGTTGCCTTAGACTTAATTTTGTTATGAGAACCGCTGCCTTCTCAGCAACTATAAACCCACAGAGATTAAATATTATTTTATTTTTGTAAGCATTATGATTGCCTTAATGAGAGCAATCCATTCATAATCTGGCTGCCAATAATTTTAAAACAAGCAAAATCCCCTAAAAACCTATTCCCTAAGTAGTTTGCAAAAATTACTTAGTTGCTCAAAAAAGAGCCATCACTCTTCCATGATGGTTGACTTTGCCAAGCTAGCACTAGAATATTGTCGTTTATTTTAATTGAAAATTTCCCCCTTGTTTTTTTTTAGATTAACTGCTTCAAAAGTGCTTCTGAAAGGTGCTAGCTTGACAGTCCCCAAATCCTTTCTGTAATTACAGATATAAGAGCTGAGATAGATATTTTTAAAAGCAGTCAGCTTTATTTACACTCATTCCCTTTTCTGTTGAAAGATAAGCTTTTTTAAGAAAAAAAGGGGGAGATATAAGAAGTTTCCTTCTACTGCTGTAGATAGTGGTCCATCTATCCCAGTATTGAGAGAATCACAGAAACTGTCTAATGTTCCAAGCAGAAGTTTTCAAAGCCTAACTTACAATTGAATTGAGTTGCTTATAAATGCTAAATGTGCACTCCCAACAGTACTATCTGGTTTAATTGGATGAACAATTGACACTGATCATTATTAGAATATGTTAGTCATGTACAAGTACATTCATTAATTAGCCATGTAATGTCATTAGCATAGCATGCCATGTTACAATGATAATATGTAGCCATGTTGGAGTATGTAAGGCATACTCAAATTGGCCCAAAATGGCAAAAAGTTTTGCTTTGGAAAATGTCAGCCCGTGCAGCAAGTTAAGAATATAATTTTGCACAAGATGACCCAGGAGATAACTAAGAAACAGATGGTTCCCAGATGACTTGGTTGAGGCATCAGTGCTCTAGAAAAAGTCCTTCTACAAAACAGCTGGTTCAATTAGAGCAGCACAGAGGCACAGTGCATAAATAAATAGATGTTGACCAACTTTCCAGACTTAACTACTTAGTTCCCATGGCTGCCTGAAAAAACCAGGAAAAAGATAGATCCAATTTTGTAGCATAGCTTGTTAAATCTTTTTGAAGTCTGTCTGAATCTAATTCATGGCACCTAGACAACAGCTTAATAAAAACTACAAACAAAGCAATTTAAGGAATCTGGTCTTGGAAGTGTAAGTGGTTGACCCAGTTTGAAACCAGACCAGATGATGGCCATTTTGTGAATTTTCACATCAAATAGCACTTAGCATAGCAATGATAGCAGCAACCAATGAAAGCTTGGCTGAAGTGGATAATACTGGCACATTATTCAAAAGCGGTGACTGGGATTTGGCTGGAAGAATCACTAGTTACAGACAACATCTGGATCGGGTTCCATCTTCTCTACTTTCCTGATCAGTTATTTTGTGGTGCTTGGTGAGTATGAATGCTTTCTCTGCTTAAGTAAAACCTTGCTAAATTGTAATCAATAATGCTAGACATTTAACAAAGAATTATCTATGTTCTGTGTGTCACTTAGTATCAGTAGCTTGTCAATTCAAGGTCCCCAAAGCACTGATATCTCAATAAAAGATGCATGAGTGTGTTCTCCACATAAATTCCAATCATTGACCAAGTTAATTCAGCAGTCTGAAGACATTGTTCTTAGCTGTTCTCAGGTATTGAGCTATTTAGTAAACCAGGCATCACCTTGAGAGTTTTGTGACTAGAAAGAGACTGCTTGGAAGCAGTTTTGTCAAGTGCTCTTGTCATTCTCTGCTGTCAACACTGGAGCAAAAGAGCAAAAAAGAAAGAGCTGCCTATCAAATTACAGGCAAAATTCCAAGCACCTAAGGTAAACCTTTCAGAAACTGCTATGGAACTTAATTAGTCTTAGCAGTCCCAGGATGACCCAGTGATAATAATTTTCATCTGGATCAACTAGTGCAAAAGAAAGCTGTCATATCTCCATTTCCAGATTATCCAACAACTGCTCCAAAACCAGAAGGCGGTCCAGTATGTTTTGATCAATGTCAATCAGGCTTAAAGTTATTTAGGAAACTCTATGGTGGCCATGACATCTTATACCTGTTCAGAAAACCCTGGCTTCAGCAATTATTTAATGTTATAAATTATGCCTACAAAAATATGGAATAATTTAAAATGCATCCAGCTGCATTGAATACCTGCAAAATTCCCAGATCATCTCATCACTGATGATTATTGATAATTAAAAATTCATATTTAAAAAATAAAATATTAAAGATTGAAATTATCTCATTCTTCTCATTTCTAGAAACCCTCCTCCCATCTTTTTCCTATTAAGGTAGATAACTGAAAACAGAATTATTTGAAAACTTATAGATATGATAAGCTGAATTTTTCAAATCTGTGCATTTTATATTTTTTTCCATTAGAATAATTTTCTATTTTTTCCAAAATTCACAAAAATGTATGTTTTCACATATCATTCTCTGAAATAAATTACTGATGGCTCAAAAATACTATTTTTGGAAGGGAAACAAATCAAAACAATTATTGTAAAATGAAAAGGCAATGATTCATTATAATGCTGCATTATTAATATGCATCAATTACTGAATTAGTTCAGTAATGTAACCATTGTTCGAAGATGGACACAGACTCTCTGGAGACTTGGACATACTATATGAGGGACGCTTGCCAGCTGGCCACACTACAGCAATATAGAATGTATTTGCTAATCAAGAGAGAAAAATAGTAACCATACATCATAAACATACTGAGCAGGTAGGCCTAAACATGGGAAGCTGCCAAACTCTTCTCAAAGATCTTTATGCCACTGGCCTCATATTTCCCACTCTCCATCTCTGCAGGAAGCAGTCACAACTGACTAAGAAATCTATCACTCGGAATTCTCTGAAAGTGTAATAGTCAGGAAGACAGAGGTATCTTTTGTTCTGTAATGTGTCAAGGCAAAATATTTAAAAAACCCTTGTAAGTGTGTTCTAGTAGGTATCAGCTCACAGAGTTACTTTGAGTTTTTTACAGATTCATGGCAGCCTAAATACATCATGCCTAGCAAGGACAACTATAGTTATTTTTTTTAATCTCACCTTTATTAATTTTATAAGTAACTCAAGGTGGTATACATATCTGATACTATTTCCTGCTATTTTTCCCACAACAACTCTATAGGTAAATTGGCTGAGAGAGTAGCTAGAACAAAGTCACTTTCAGGCCTAAGGCAGGACTAGAACTCATGGTTTCCTGACTTCTAGGCTAGCATCTTAACCACTAGACCAAATCAGTTCTCAATTAAATTAATTAAAATGACTTTTAATAGCATGTCTGCAATGATATTTTTCCATCAATATATACCATCTCCTTAAGCTTCTGATTATCTGCAGAAAGAATGGCAAGTAAAGGAGCAAAACTCTTTGCTTTTTTTCTACACTGACTCCACTTATGGAACCAATTCTGTGGGCCAGGTGGGCAAACAAAAGAACTAAAAAAATTTCAGGTGTTTCTCAGCTCTCCCAAGGTAGGATTTGTACAGGATCATCAAAGATACAGCAGTAGCTGACCTCTGCCTCTGTTATAGTGTGGTAGTTTCCCATTTCTTACTACTTCCAGGGAAAGTTAAGATTGGTCCATAAATTGATGACTGATGAGTCAAATTATCTTGCATAACATTTCTTCAACCTATGGAAATGACATTATAATCATTTTAAAGTCAGTAGTAATCAGTTAGTAAATTAAAAAAAATATTTTAATTCTTCCCTCCATGTTGTTTAAAAATAGAACCTCTTTGTTCAAATTAATTTTACTACTTCAAGACTATTTCTGGGTCTTTCTAACTGCTAGATATATTGTATTTTTATACCAATTTAATTGTCTTGTCTTAGAATCTAATCGACCTAAGGAATAATTTTAGGCTTGGTTAATACTTGTATGAATGACCTCCAAAGAGTTCCAGGAATGTACGGGAAGTTAAAAATAACCCAAAAGAAGCATACACAACTAATCCCGCTACTGTGGCCTGGAAAATTATATAGTTATGTTCACAAAATCATCAGCAATTGAACTTGCCTTGAAGGCACTTTTATTTTTTTGTTCTTTCAAATTCAACAGAATGTCAGAAAGATACTATATAAAGGGACTTCAGAGATCTATTTGCCCATCAGCAAGATAACTCTCAGAAAACTAAAGAGAAGGAAAGAAATTGATGTGGTAGAAGCTAGCACAGACATATTGAGCAAAAGAAGGCCAGATCAATCAGCCTTGGAGAAGAAAATGTTCCCCAAAATTCCTGCATCCCTTTTGGACAGTCAGTTGGATGGTGGGTCCATTCTCCATTCTTTTTCCTTTCTCATCATATGATTCAAAATAGATCTGTTATTAAGGATAGAAAAGAATTTCAGAAGCCATGCTCTACCTCTTTTTCCTACCTTGCTTATTTATCATGGTTTCTACTCCAAACATATAAATGCTGACATTTGTCGCAGAGATTTCTAGGCTCCCAGTCTTGAACTTACAAAGAAACAAAATAATTATTTATAAAATCATAGCTACATGACATTATCTGCATGTCCTGTAACCATCTGTTTTTTTTAATGGAATGGGTATGTCAGGATAATGATGATTTAATATATGACCAGCTGCTGTAAGGTTGTAATACTGTAATGCTGTAATGATGATGCAATGAGTCAGCAGGGTTATTTGACTGCTACCACTTTAAGAAGCTGTAATATAAGAGACACCCTGAGGGCATATCCCTCTCTCTCCATGTGTGCTTCCATGGTGTAGCTGATTACTGATTGCTGTTTGTTCAAGGCCTGTATCAAAGTACTTGTATGTATATATACTTTTGTAGGGATAAAACCACTATATGTAAATAAAAACCTGTGTGCTGTATTTGCACCTGGTTGTCTCACCTAGTCACACTGTGCGCACTATGACAGATGGCAAATATCTAATGAATTATGGGATACTGAAAGAGAAGATAGTTAACTCTTTTCATTACAGGCTTAGTCTCTAAAAAAATTACCCATCAATTCTTGTTTAGTAATTATGAGGCATAATTGGCATCAATGGGATACATCTTTTCTACTGCCAATTGAAGAATGGGGTAATTTTTCAGTGAGATCATGACCAGGAAGAAAAGACCAAAATCTTCTAAATTTACATGTTATGCCCCTGATGGAAATTGTCTGTTATCTACAGCACTGAGGATATCATGTTTAAACCTCCTGAGATAACTGTAACCATACAAATTAATGTAATTTGTAAATAACCTTAAATTAACTGTCCTTAAATACAAAGAACTCCTACTGTTCTTGACTTCTTGATTTGGCCTAGTTCAAGCCCTCCAGCTGGGCAGTATTTTACAATAGTGTCAAATGGCTTCATGTCACATTCTTTCAATAAAGTCAATTAATTTATTCAATAGAAATATGAAACTTATTCATTATTAAGACTTAAATTCTCCAGATCAACATTATTAAGGAAACTTGTAGTCTAACCTTTGTGAAAAAATAATTCTTTCAAAATGAGTTCAAAACAAACTATGAATATTTTTACCATTATTTCCTTTACTTATCTGTGTTTTGTAGAGTTATTAAATTTCTCCTGTAGCAGCCTTAATTTTTTAAATTATCCTCTGACTCAGAGGTATTTTTTTAAGACAGCTGTGCATAGCAGTTTTATATTATGTCTACAAAAATATCACGCTGGAAATGACAGATATCTTTATTTAGCTTTTTTAAATACAGTTCTAGGCAACCTGGTCTACTGTAGATTCAAGTCATTGTCAGATGCATTTGCTTATTTTGCAGTTAGCAAATCAAAAGCTAAGGTATAAACAATATGACCCTTTTCATACTGCTTAGCTATGCAGCTAAGCCTAGGGAAGGCAGTAAATATTGATTATAGGTTAAATGCAATTAAAATAATGGAACTGTAGCTGGCAACTCCTGCTAAAATGTTCTTGGCATATGGAGCATTTACCACATAAGGAACGACTGTCAGTTTTAATGAGCAAACATATTTTCCAGGAATAAGCATTTAAGGTTAATTCAGCCTGATTTTACAGAACACATCTGTTATTAAATTTCTGGATTAACACTTTAAAATAGGGTGGCTGCAAGGAATATGGTGCACCTTGTTTGAGGCTCAACTAATTTACAACATTAAAATAATCAAGGGAGCCCAACAATCTGTGCCAGGTCTGCTCTGTGAAAACAGAGAACCAAGAAAAAGCATAATAGCACTTCGTGGAACTGCGTCCTCTCAGACACAGTTTGACTAGATGAGAATCTTACTACAGCTGAGAACAAAACCAAACACAACTGATGGTTCACCACTAGTGCAAAGATTTTTTTTTATATTCTCAGGATTTAAATGTGAGACCTCTTCTTCCCAGCCTTCCAAAATAATGGATACTTGGAATGGAAATTGATAGTCTTAAACACAAGCAATTGTTGTTATGTTTATAGAACAAACTTCTTAAGTCTATGAATCACTATTTCCCCTAGTTTGCTTAAATGTTTACACTAACTATACCACAAAATATCTGGACAACATCTTTCTTCTGTGTTATTTCCTTGGGTTTGCCTACCTCACGTCACCTATCTTCAAGTAAGACAGGCTTAAGTTGGCATCAACTATACGTGTATTAATATTTCCTCCCATATTATTTTGACATCATCCAGGGACAGTGTCCTGATGTAATAAATGTTTTAGATTTGCCACCATTCACTTAGAGAACAGTCAAATGGGAATAGAGGTAATAGCAGCAGGATAGGGATGGTCAATAGATCTTATGTCCATATAGTTTTTTGGTGACTTGTGGATTGCTATTTAATTTGCAATACAAGCTGATTTGTGTCTTAAGTGATTATGTTCTTGCATGTAGCAGGCCATATTACCCTTTCTTATGGCAACTGCATAAGAAGAGAAGGTTTACTTATGGCCTCCTTCTGTACTTGAACTTCTATCAGGCTTGGCAGTTGAATTACACTTTCAAAATTAGGGGAAACTCAGATACATCTGTCATAAAGTGGGTTCTGTGTTTCAAATACATGCATTTTTAAACACTCACAAATTCTCATCAAAGAAGCAAGCTCTAGATATGTTTCCAGAACATAAGAAAATTGCTCTTGGATCAACCCATTTAGTCTAAAATTCTCTGGGAACCATTTACATTCAAAAAGCTTATAAGCATGGAAAAGAATGCCCATTTTATACTATTGTTTCCTAGCAGTTGGTAGTTGAGACTTGATTCTTATAATTTTGGAGGTAGTTAGAATATGGCTCTGCAACAATCTATACTTGATGGGTCAAAAGTGACTCATTGTGAGTAAGGGTGTTCATGTGGTATTTGTTGATCTTCTTAAGAAGCTGTATCTTTTTCTGGACTTATATGACTGTTGCCATACAAGCCCAGAAAAAGATGCATTTCATTTAAGGAATTGTTGACAGGTGTGACATGCATGCCTATACATATTACACATTATTTTTTTTCTTTGAATCCAGATCATTACATTAAATAGCCATCAAGTTTTATATCTATTTGTGTGTTTCAGTTCACTATAAAATTTCCCATTCCCTGTTAAAATAATCTAAATTGGTAGCTGTCACAGCATTTAAAAGCAGTGATTTCTACAGTTTAACTGTGTTGTGTAAAGAGGTATGCCCTTTAAGTGGTCCTGAGTGTTCCTGCTATTAGGTTTAATGGATGGCTGAAAGTTCTATTGTGAGAATAGAGAACATTCTATCTACTTTTTCTATGCTATGTGCAGTCCTGAAAGTAGAAGTAGATTTGGAAAATCAATAAAACTGATAGAAACTGATAAAGGTTTGCTATGAGAAGGAAAGAAGTTTATTGGGTTATTGCACAGGTCTGTAACTGGAAGGAGTAAGAAAACAAAGGAAACAAGATCTCTAGATGCCACAGCAAAGAAAAGAAAATAAACATTAGTAGATTGTTGAAAGAGATAAGGAGGTTGCTGACAGCATGAAACCTGCAAGAAAATAGGAACTGGGAATCTCTGGAAACGAAGGGGTGATTGTCCCAAAGAGTTAAGACACAAGAAGTTAAAAGACATATTCAAAGAAAAAAATAATATTGTGTAAAACTGTAAATTCAAGGGATTGCACCAAAACAGGCATTTGATATAGGCACACATATTTGATATAGGCACACAAAAGGCTATGCTGAAATTAGGCCCAGAAGCAATAACAAGAAAAAAGAGAGAAAAGAAAGATAACTAGCCTAGAGTAAGACAGAGCTCAAAGGGACAAAGGGAATTAAGAATAAAGCACTGAAACAAAACAATCAGAAAGACTACTTATGAGCATGAGACAAAAATGAGACAAAATGGAGAAAATGTAAGGCTTTAGATGCAGTGTGCCTGACTAACATGCTTCTTCCTGAAGTTAAAAAGAGGGTTGGCTAGTTGGGAAGCACGAAAGGATTCAGTTCAATTGATACATTCAGACAATGTAGATAAACAGATTTGGCTTGTTATATTGGATTCTAGGGTTCTGTTGCTACTATACAACCCCCAACCCTCTCCACTGTAAAGCATCCTCCCTGCTTGAGCTCCTTGCCTCTGTAGTTGGGCTATAGCGGAGATCCCCAGGCTTATAGTTCAGACTTCATCTTACCTTTTTTGGGGGTGGGGGTGGGGGGTGGAATCAGAGCTTAGGAGTTCATGGCTACCATGATGGTCAAGGGCTTGTCCCAAGTCATCTAGGGCTCAACAAATAACAGTGGTAATATGCTTGATCTAGTATTTCTGTCAGAGCAGAAGCAAGATGATCTGATTTGGGGAAGGTTTAGTTTCTCCTCTGTCATGGTCAGATTGCTCTCTCATTATCCTACAGCTCTCTAGTGCCATCACTAAGGAGGCTGGACCTATTGGCAGATTGGTCTACCTCAGTGACTAATAGGAGCTTCAGAAGAAACCTGGGGTTGTTCCAGATGGTTTCCTACACAGTCTGACAGAAGCCCTGGTGGCTACCTGAAACGAAAGGGTTGCAGAGGTTTTGGACTAGATTGTGCCTGAGCAGCCTGGAATCTAGATCCTGAAACTCCCCATGATATACGAAGAACCAAAGGAAATTGAGTGGAAGAAGAAATGCCTAGAGCCCTGTGAGAGGGCAATGAGCAAATTCAATCCAACAGAATTTAGAGTCACAATTAAGGCCTTATATCATGGAAGTAAAGGTAGCAAGATTTCAATATTTCTTCACTCTTTTTGTGTCTGTGGATAGCTATCCACAGCCCTGATTTGCATGACCTGGTCCATCATGGGTGGGAGTGGTTATAAGGTTCACCTGAAGAATTGCTGTGAAGAGTGTCAGGGTTCCATTTAAGTTCAAATAACTCACTCAGCACTCAGATTGTAAACAATCTAAATAAGAGTTTATTAAA
>JANHFL010008364.1:155180-176209 GCA_032468155.1 Oxyrhabdium leporinum
TGGTTGTCCACTAAGACTCCAAGATCCCTCTCACAGTTACTGCTATTAAGCCTGGTTTCACCCAGTCTATATGTATACTTTTGGGATTTTTTGCCTAAGTGTAGGACTTCACATTTCTCTATGTTGAATTTCATTTTGTTAGATAGGGCCCAGTGTTGAAGTCTGTCAAGATCCATCTGGATCTTGAGCCTATCTTCTAGGGTGTTAGCTATTCCTGCCATCTTAGTATCATCTGCAAATTTGGTAATTTCCCCTTCTAATCTCTCATCTAAGTCATTTATGAAGATATGGAAGAGCACTGGGCCTAAGATGGAACCTTGTGGCACCCCACTGTTTACTTCGCTCCATGTAGATTTAGACCCATTAAGGACTACTTGTTGAGTACAGTTTGTCAGCCAGTTGTGAATCCATCTGGAGGTGATTCTATAGATCCCACTTTTTTCTAGCTTCCCAAGAAGTAGGTTGTGGTCTACTTTATTGAATGCCTTGCTGAAGTCTAAATATATTATGTCCACAGTAATTCATTGGTCTACTAATTTAGTCACTATGTTGAAGAATGAAATAAGATTGGTTTGGTATGATCTGTTTTTAACAAACCCCTGCTGACTGCTAGTTATTATTTTACTTGTTTCTAGATGTTGGCAGATCTGTTTTTTTAATTATCTTTTCCAATATCTTCCCGGGTATTGATGTTAGGCTGATTGGTCTGTAGTTTCCTGGGTCTATTTTTTTTCTCCCTTTTTTAAAGATGAGAACTACATCAGCTCTTTTCCAGTCCTCTGGTAGTTCCCTCGTGCTCCAGGATTTTTGAAAGATGTGGTGCAGTAGTTCTGAGATGACCTCTGCCAGCTCCTTTAGAACTCTGAGATGTAATCCGTCAGGTCCCAGTGATTTGTGTTCATCGAGATCAGACAGGCATTCTCTTACTATTTTTTGCTTATTTTAACTTTTATTTCTAGTCTGTCTTTTACAGTTATGTTTTTGATAGGTTGTGCTATAGTTTCTTTTTGCATGAAGACTGATGCAAAGAATGAGTTAAGCAACTCCGTTTTTTCTCTGTTGCCTGTTACTTCCTTGACATCTTCTCTCTTTAGCGGACCGACTCCTTGATTTTTTTTCTTGTTATTTATATGTTCAAAGAATATTTTTTTATTATCTTTGACTTTTGTTGCAAGTCTTTGTTCATTCTGAGCCTTTACTTTTCTGACTTCGTCTTTGCAGATTCTGGCTATCTGCTGATATTTGTATGTCCCTGTTTCCATTTTTTGTACTTGTACTTTTTGTCTTTCAATTTGTCAGAGAGGTCTTTGTGCAGCCATGCTGGTTTCTTATTGGATTTCTTGTTATTCTTTCTTGGTGGTATTGTGCTGGCCTGAGCTTTTATGATCGCAGTTTTCAGAGTTTCTCAAAATTCTTGAGTTGTTTTCCTCTTTAGGATTTTCATCCAAGGAATCTTTTCCAAGTTCTCTCTGAGTTTATTAAAATCAGCTCTTTTAAAATGTAAGACTGTCATGTTATTATGTTCTGTTGCTTGTATTTGTGTTATGTTAAATTCTAGTATGACATGGTCGCTCTCACCTAAGGTTCCTGCAGTTTCAACTCCCTCTATCACTTCTTCTCTGTTTGTAAGAATTAAGTCCAGTATGGCTGTCCCTCTAGTTCCCTCCTGTACCTTTTGGACAACAAAGTTGTCAGCTATGTCGATTAGGAACCTATTTGATTTCTCACTTGGTGAAGAATTAGTTTTCTAATTTGAACTATGGTGCTAGAGAAAATCATTGATACAAGAAGAACAAATAATTCAATGCTAATATGTAAAATTAGACTCTTCACCAACACTGAACACTGGAACCTAAGTTTAAAAATTTTGGTCATTTAATGTGAAATCAAGACTCATTGGAGAAGACCTGATGCTCTGAAAAAGTGAAGGTTGTTGAAAAAGTGGCTATTAAAAGATAAAGTAGCTGGATACTTATCATTAATGAAACAAGCATTGGCTTGTAAGAACTCAAATAAACAATTACTAATAAACAGGCATGGCAAAAATATTCATCAGGTCATGAAGAAGTAGGGACAACTGAAAAACAAAACACATTTTGATTTTTGGCTTTTTGGCTTTAGTGGCTCTATTTTAGAAATCACTACATCTTTAATATAAATTTTCCATATTATATGCAGAATTTCTCACTGAATCTCTTGGTAGTCAAATTGAGCTTGTGATCCTAAATGTTATTGTATCAGAGGATTGTCTGCTTCTTGCCCTACAACATTGAATAAATTTCTGTGAGTTGGTTCTTTCAACATTTTTTCAAGCATAATGCCTCAAATGTCTTTCTACCATAAAGAAATTAGCAGCTGGTCTTCTGTTTGTGCAACATGTTCCAGCTCTATTTTTAAACAAGGTAATTATACCATATACCAAGTCCTCAAAATGTGTCTGCACACTAGAAGCATATAAATATAATAATGATACTTGCTCTGTCATGTTCAATGTCTTTCCTAATTCACTCTTGCTCCATGCACATGAATGACCCAAGTAGACATTACTTTAATTCAGAATTTAGCAAGCTGCAGCTGTTCAGATGTTTTATACTTCCTTTCCAATCAACACCGGCCAGCATGCCCAGTGCAAAAAATTACAGGAGATGAAATCAAAGCCATCTGGAGAATCTCTGGTTAACTAGTCATAATTGAACACTTAACATTTATATTAACAGTATATTCTATACTAGAGTTGGGTAAATTTTCTTCAGGAGCTCAGTCCACAGGGAGGTAAGATATAATTATTAATTTTACATTGAAAGACAGGTGGAATTCCCACTGTGGCCAAGGGTTTCATTTTTTTGCTACCGTAATCCCTAATATTAATCTTCACATGCAGTAGAGTTCACTGAGCTTCAATCTGTGTTTTCTGTGCCTTCTATCTACTACCCTTAAATATTTGTTTAAAAAAACAATCCCCCAACCAGGCTGCTCTTGCTTTGGCAAGAGGTTCGCTGGTCGTGCGTGTGCACCTGCTTTGGGGCTTGTGCAAAGCTGCAGGGAGGCAATTGAGGATTAAGCACCTCTGGTGAGTACATCAGGGGTGGAGTGGAGCTCACCTGGGAAGTGTGGGTGGTGGAAAGGTGAGTTATTTAGTGATAGCTTACGGCAAGGGTGGGTGGATAGGCCCAACCAGAGGTCAGAGCAAGAGGTTCACCCAAACCTCTGTGACCATGCAACAGCCCACCCCTGCCCCTAACTGCATGCTAATGATGTAAACAGATGTTTCCATTGTTTAATATAACTGCAACTTAAGTTATTATACGTAGGAAGGCTGACTAAAATTGATTCCAATTTTATTTTATAGCAGTATAAATATAAAGTAAACTTTTGCTCTATTGTCCCAAAGGTTCTTTTTCAAGAGGCAACTGGAATTTCAGGACAGGCAAAACTTTTTCAAAGCAAAAACAAGAAAGTCCAGTTGCCTCTTGAAAAAGCACCTTTGGGACAACTATGACTTGGATGACTGAGAATCTCCATAGACTCTTACTCTATTGTAAAAGCATTGTTTACATTTTTCTATAAACAATTATCTAATTCTCAAAACCATATATCATAACATTATTTTTTCTGTTTCCCTCAAAAACTCAATGTTTCCAATCATCATCAAACTTAGACAATGTCCTGTCTTTAATTAAAGCAGTCAATCTGAGTAAGATTCATTATCTTCACTCTACATTCCTTCATTGTAGGTGAACTTTAATCTTTCCACCTTTGGGCATATCATAGTTTCACTGCAGTTGTTAGGGTTAGGATGAGAAACCTACCAGGAAAAGGGTTGAAGAAATGTAAGCAAACTGAATTACATAATTTTAAAGTACAGTGTTGTGCTGCATGCATGTGCATTCCAATGTTTTAGTTGTGTGTGTGTACCAGTACTCATTTATATTCATATATAAATTATATAATGGTAGGAATGCTACTAACAGAAAGGAAAGTCATTGCTTTCCCGGAAGAAGAAGTGAGGAAGACACACAGCAGGAGAATCATCTAATGGGAGGATGTGTAGTCTGCAATCTGGTCTTAATATATTGCTGGTTGTTGATTGAATGATTTAGCTTGGACAAGATTTTCTTAAGCTAGTTTAGGGTCAAGCTGGCATGAGCATAGGGTAAGAGCAGCTTAAGAGTTCAGTGGGGATAGACCTTTAGTTTATTACTTCTGTAAAAGCAAGCTGTGAGTGAGTAAGATTAGCAAGGGCAAGACTATAAGTGTTTGCTTGAAAGTAAGTCTCTTTGAAATCAATAAGACTTATTTCTGAATTAACATAGATAAAGTTATGCTGTAACTATTGATGCTCTGCTGGTAATATATGTAGGAAAGACTCAAAAGTATATAGTTCGGGAGTTTGTACTTTAGTCTCTGAATTTCTCTTCTATCCAGTTTGATAATAATAAGTATTCATCTTGTACTGGCACAGAATTTAATCTTTTTGCTTAAGCAATTTGCCCCTTTCCTTGCTATTAGCCTTATCAGCTCAGTACACTTGGTAATGATTAAGAGTTCAGCAATGTCTTAATATTAGATTGGCATTTTTTTTCCAGAGAAACAGTGATTACTTCATCTAGAGGCCTAATATGCTTTTTCTTTTCTCTCAATTTTAAATTATTTGCTACCTATTAATGGTCAACTCTAAGTGTCCCATTGCAAAAATACTAATAATATATTGCCTTTTTTATTAACTCATTTACATTTATCATTTCCAGCAAGCCCTCTTATCTGACTTTTGCCTCAGGAATGGTTCTTTCTTCTGGCCTTCAAGGCCATTCCCTATATCTTCTACAGTCTAGTAGATGGCAACCAATAGGTGGAGATAAGTAGTTCTTGGGTTATTGAGGAAAAGCAGAAACCCAATCAACCTGAGGAGGGTTGCACTTAATTAGGAATTTTAAGACGATAGCACGGAATACAACTTTGCAAAGAAATAATAAAAAAGGAGTTTCCAGTTAAAATGTAATTGGAGCACCTTAGTTTTCTAATATTTGAGTAAAATTATAGGAATCTCAAATTTTTATTCTGATTTTATTTTTTTTAAATATACCACATTTTCATATACTAACATGGTGCATTCTACCACTGAGCCACCACAGCTCTTTGGGAGAAGTTTTGTTTACAAAAAATGAATTACAGTTAAATACAGTTAATTTGATTCTTAATCAGATCAACACTTCTGAGGATGTTGAAAGATATAGCACAATAATTGCATCCACAGTAAAAACTTTGCAGATCCATATAAAGGCCAGACTTGTTATTTAAAAAGACAATTCCTAGAATATGCAAAGCTACACCTAATGGTTTTCTTTTAATAAAATCTCTTGTCCTGACTCATGACTGGAGAATGAACAGTTTTTTTAAAGAGATCAAATATTGTTAAATTATGCAGTACTGGCTACTACCACTTCAATAATAATGATTTCAGCTTTGATAACATTACTGAACATTAAAACTTTATAAGAAGTGACTATGCTGCATTCATGGAATAAAAAGATAATTTCTCTGTCTCAGATCAATCGCCAATGAAAGAACTGGATGGAGGAAAGAAATACATTATTTTCACAGTGAGAGATAATAAGCAGTAAAATTCCCATGTGACTAATGCCATTTTGCTTTTCAACAAATAATTTCAGACGAAGAAATTGTATTTTTCAACAAGTGAAAATTTTAGTAGAATTGAGAAGTTCCAAACAATTTCTCTAAAATAGAGGGGAAGTGAGTAATATTAAATTTAATAAATCATAATGTTATAGTTATGACTACATTACTGACTACTTTTTACCTGTTCATATAGTGGTTAAAAAGAGCCAGCTTAGGCTAATGGTTCTTTCACCCTGACTTTCCTGTCTTTGAATACTGACCATCCTATTCTGAATGGGAGAACTAATATTAAGCATGGGCTAGGTAAGTTAAATTGGCTATGAGCATTGATGTAATAGAATTCCTAGTCATATCTGCCATTAGATTTTCTTTCAGGGTAGAACAAGGCAGAGTTATGGTTGCTAAGATAGACTTTGCAATTTGTGAATATGAAATTCCCCTCAAAGAAGAATTTGTGAGCCCAACAAGCAATGTTTGTCAGCTATTACAGTTCAGTTATGTAGCTCCATTTTTAAAATCCAGTTTGCAGTAATTTGTATTCTAATGCTTTATGTCTATCAATTAATCTCCTTTACATTCTAAGTAATCCATGGGGCCATAAGGATTTGTCAGATTAAACATGAGTTGGCACATTTTATCTACCGTAAAATTAAAACAATATGCACAGATGATTAATATTTTTTTATTATTTCTTTCATATACCTATGTTTGTACTTAGTTTTTGCTGTATGGTTTTGCCTTAGGGTACAAAATTACAATTGTTTTTCAAGCTTCCAGTACCTCCAGCCATCAATTAGCTGAATGCTTGCTGTTACTGCATACAAATCGTTCACTCTGTGGAACATATAACAATGTGATAAACCTCTTAAAATTATATTGTAACCTTTTCATAAGAACTACCTTCAGTACATAATTCTCTAGTCTTCCAGCAACATGATAGCAATGCTTGATTTCACTTACCTGTCCAATACTTCCATTTCATAAATGTATAGGTAAAGGCAAAGGTAATTGAGGCAACTGCCAATTGTTGCATAGCAACTTGATCTAAGATCTTGTGTTTTACCCAATCCTTCCAAGATGATTGGTAAAACAAATAAATAGCTGTGAATATTCAGCAGGGGGCAGCTCTTGACCAACTTTGTCTGGGTTCAGAATATAACAGGGTCAGCTCGGTTAGCATTTGGAAGAGAGTTTACCAGGAAACCAAAACTGTAGGCTAAAACATTCTTGAAGGAGATAATGACAAATGATGTTTGTGCTACTGTTAAAAAAACATGCATGTCTCCATATTGACCAAAAGTTAAGCTCAACTTTCATCTTTAATATATTCACAATCAGCTGCCCAGAACTCTTCTGTGGATGATATGTGTGGTTCTTAAATATGATAAATAAATAAATAAATAAATATTAAAATCTAACAAAATACAAGAATATTCATCAAATTTCAACATAACAGGTTTTGAGAATATATCAAGAATTCAACCCTTTTAAAAATATTGGTCGCTTCACACATTATGCTAGTCAAAAACAGCAATAGCAGGAAGAATTGTGTTTCCAAACTAATTTTCCTATGAGTACCCTGTTTCCCTGAAAATAAGCTCTAGCATGTTTTCTATGAGTGCACCTAATATAAGCCCTACCCCCAAAATAAGCCCTACTTAAGAGCCTACATAGATGGTTGACCACCCATTCTGTTTGGTTGCTTTGATGTCACAGCCATGAAGTGAGGCGGGGTGGTGGTGGAGCTGCCTGATGTGCCACATATCGGCTTATCTCACGGCCCTGGTAGCCAGGCCATCACACCCCGACACCCGTCTTATGGTGACAGAACTGTCAGCCATGTGTAGCAGGAGCCCATGTGACTGCTGGCCCACTTCTTCTGTTTGCTCATGGCCACAACTGAGCAGGAGGCTGAGCAGTGTGCTGGTGCCATGGCCGTGAGGCAAGGTAGGGGTCAGGGAATTGATGGCCTGGCTGCAGGGGCCTTGAGGTAAGCCTGGGGCAGCTCCACCTGCCTCGCCTCATGGCCATGACACCTGTGTGTTGCTTGGCCTCCTGCTCCATTGCAGCCATGAGCAAACAGAAGAAACAGGCCAGAAGTTCCATCCTCCCTGCTCATGGTGAGCAAGCAGAAGAAGTGGGCCTCCCATACATGAAAAAAAAGACACCTCCCAAAAATAAGCCCTAATGCTTATTTTGGAACCCCTCCCCTCAAAAAAAAATAAGACCCGGTCTTATTTTCAGGGAAACATGGGTAGTAAGTTGTATTTTGTGACTCAGCATAAATCCAGTATTCTATGCTAGAGGCATAGAATCAATGAGAAGCTGCTGTCTTAAAGATTATTCCAAGGAATAGCTCCATTGCTTTAGATCTCTTGTTTCATAGTTGTGTTTCAGAGTTGAAGAAAGTTGTTTAGCATCTTACCTTGAATGTAAATGTGATGTATATCTTCTAAACTTGTTTTCAAGTGCTGCCCAAATAGTATTGTGATAGTAAAAGAATAGAAAATATAATTGCAGGTCATTTTTCATTGAAAGTTATATATCAAAAAAAGGAAGAATTATGTCATACTATATGTAGTATTAAAAGCAAATTTCTATCTGTGTAAAGGTAAATCTTCCTAATTCCCTTGTTTTATTTTTGAGCTTGCTAGCAGGTGCCAAGTCAGTTGGAAGGTAGATGTCACCTTCAGAAAGATGCATATTATTTCTTCTATAAAATGCTGCTAATATGTAGGCATATGTCATTGCAGCATATTTATCATGGAAAGAAAAAGCAAAGTAAAACAATGTTAAGTCTGATGATGCTGATTCAATATTCTTGACATCTAAACATAGGATTTCTTCGCTGATACCAAGTCTATGCAGACTTGTTCTAGGGACATGCTATACCTGCTTCAAGAGAAGCTCTGAAGCCTTTAGTGGTTAAAACAATCCACAGCTTAAATCTATTTTAATTATATTTTAAATTCCTCCTGGTCAATAAGACATTTTTTAAAGTTCATATGAGCAAGGCAGGAATAACGTGAAAGCTGTTGTTCAGTTTGCCATTGGTTGCCATTTTCCTGATTCCAATTTCCTCCCTCCTCTTGAGCTAGATTAATCTGAAGAAGCAGAGAAGCGGCAGATGAAAAGAATAGAACTAAGCAAAGGCAAATTTCAGGGAGACGGAAGAGTTGCTTGGCTAATAATACAGAATTAGAAATTAGAATTAGGATTTCTACACAAGAGCAATACATTTCTAGATCCCCATTTCTGATTTTATTACCATCCCAAATTTAAAATGTGGAAATCTTTTTCATGTGACACACTTGCTTTATGTTTATTTGGAATGTCCATATGAACCTGCAAAATGCTGTGAGGACACAGGACAAAATTCCATCATTTAACTGCTGTATATTACCCTCAATGAATCAAGCCCAATTCTTGAGAACTCTATGGACAGAAATCTAGTTTTCTTCACAGCAATCCAGAAGTGATTTGCCATTGGATTTTGTTCAGTTTTCCAGTCTAAATTATGCTTCAAGGATTTTCTGGTTCCCACTGAAGTACTAATCATGTCTGTCCCTACTTAGTTTTTCAAGATTAGTCAAAAACAGATACATACTGCAATGCATATAGGTTTAACTCCTTAGAATTGTAAATTATAACCGGAATCTGTCCACAGTTTGTCCAACGTAAAATGCACTGAAAGTATACCTAACAAGGCTGCAATCCTATGCATTATTATTTTGGAATGAAGACCACTGAGCTCAGAAAGGCTTACTTCAGACGAAACATTCATAAGTCGGTATTATATTCCTACTATCCCAAGCTTTCAGTTTGCTTTTACTCAGATAAATGTTCTTTCATTTCTCCATCAATTTCAATAAGAAAAGTAATAAAGTAAACTTGTCTCTTGTGACAGTGGATGGGAATGTTATTCACAGATGACCTCATACTTAGCTGGAAATTAACCAAAATCCTTTCAAATGGGACAGAGCAGCTGAATATTTGTTTTTAACATCTCAAGAACTCAAGGAAAAAATGCTTCTCTCTTCCCTAATGTAACATCCTTTGTCCCCAAAAAACTCATTCTTGTTTATGTGTATATATACTATATCTATATTGATGTGGATATGTATAATGGATATGTATTAGAGATAGAGATAAAGATATAGAGATAGAGATAGATAGATAGAGAGGGAGAGGGAGAGGGAGAGGGAGAGGGAGAGGGAGAGAGAAGAGAGCAAGAGCAAGAGCAAGACACACACATAGAGAACCAAAGGGCTGCGTAGGCCAAAGCCAATATGTGGTGTTGATTTTATAAATTAATATTTTTTCAGAAAAAAAATGTTAGTATGTTTATGAATGTTCAGAATCATGGGTCTAACATGCAAGGAAGTGTTTAAAAGTAAATGAAATTCTCTTCTGAATTCCATAAAACTCTTAAAACCATGTTTTGTTTCCAGGCTCGGTGATAGGTTTGAGCATTGGGGGTGTTTGGTGTGATCTTTCTATTACTGCATTTGTTTTTAACTTGGGTTGCCTTTTTCTGTTTATGTTTTACCAGTTTTAGTTATGTACTTAATTTTTTAAGCTGCTCAGAGTCTAACTGGCATAGACACCCTTAACAAATCTCATGAAACAGATCAATAAAATAGTACATTTGAACATTTAATGTAATTTATATACATTAAAGTATCTCTGTGGTTTTACTTCAGCAGCAATAACTATATGTAGACATAAGACGGTAAGGAAATATTTTCCTTCCTCCCATCTACAATTTTGTTATGACAATGCTAGTAATTGGATTGTGAACTACGACTCAGAATGAGATACAATGAGGTGGGTCCCTCAGGCAAGAGGTGCTAAAAGGAAAGTTATTGTATGTGCCATATGGCTTGTTTTAGCTTTCTAAAGTAGACACAAGCAGAAAATTCTGTTCCTTTTCAGGTATCAGAAGTGCAGTCAGTTTTATAAACAGAAAGGGAAAATCATCACTTTGTCTTCAAATTGTACTTGGGCCACTCTATGGAAGATTCACTATTCAGTATGACATATCACAACCATCTATTTTTCCTTACATAAAATAATAAGTCTGTGAATGGAGATTGGCAGCAAAAATCTCATGGTAATTAAATACCGAGAAGAATCATGAATCAAATTCTACCAAACTTTCACTTGCTTTTCAATGGCCTGGGTATACTATTTGGACTGCAAGCAATCACCTGTACAAAAAAGGTCCTTACTTTTCTTATTACTGGCCTGAAGAAAAAGAAAGCCAAGAACACTGTCAACATCATTAATTCTTTGTCAAGCTTTCATGTCAAGACAAGTGTAACAAAAATAATAACAGTTCATTTAAACTGAGTATTTGGGTACATTCAGTCAGCCATCTCCTTTTGACAAGCAATGCTGTACATGATTTTTATGGTCGTTTTATCCTGTGATGTTGATCTTTTAGGTACACAACAATGTAAAACAAACATTTCAAGAGTCTTTGATGGAGGGGGCAGCCACTACAAATTGGCAGTGACAGGATCTAAAGGAAGAAAGAAATCTTGCAGAAATATTTCTCCTAAGAAAATCTCTGAGAATAAGCCACCACATATGGAACTCTTGGCAGCTGCAAATAATTTCATAAAAAATGAAGTAGAGGGGGGGAAAGCACTCCTGTTATCACTTTGGGAAGTTATCAGGAACAGTAAATCATTATTTAAATCATTATTTGGATATTTGCTAACACAGTAGGCTGTGCAAATCCCAAAGGTGCTTTTTCAAGAGGCAACTGGACTTCCTTGTTTTTTCTTTGAAGACGTTTCACTTCTCATCCAAGAAGCTCCTTCAGCTCTGACTGGATGGTGGGGAATGGAAGAATTTATACTTCTTGCAGACAGCTGCTCATTTGCATTCTTTTAGAAAGTTGTTGAGGCCATCTGGAGGTTTATCTGTGTCTTCTGGGTCACGTGAGTAGTGCAAATGGGTGTGGAGCCTTCTCCATTGCATGTAATTGGAGCATGGCCTGTAGAAGTCATAAATGTGAAGATTGGTGGTCAATTTACACCTTCATCATTGTTATAACTGTGAATTACAACTGTGAACTGTGAACAAAGCAAACACTAAACAAGGAATGAAAGATTCTGTTAATGTAGACTTACAACAAAATAGAATTAGTTCATCTAGTTCTATCTGGTTTATCTGGGAGAGCTGACTCTCCCAAGAATCTTGCAACTCTGAAATTTCCTGCCGCTACTTTTAACCGCTTGATCAATTAGTGCAGGTCCTTCCTAAATTTATTTCTCTGACCATTAAGCCACTGGGGGCTCCTGCCTCTCTTGTCTGATGGTTTCCTAGGCAGCATCTCAGGCCCTCGTTCCCTGAGGTCATGCACACATTCCGTTAAACATTATGTGAGCACAGCAGATCTGATCTGTTGATCTGTGCTTACAATTTAGTATTTGGGTGAACAAGCCTTAGAATCATGCAGAAACTTAGAATATTTTTTTTTGAAAAAAAATATGTATTATCAAGTCATTTTAGACTCCTTTTCTTGGTAAAGTTTTTTTTTAAAGATACATCCATATTGTTATGGCATATGAGTTTCATTCATATTAATACAAAAATGATATTGATACAAATAAAAATTTCTACATTAATCAAACCTATATCATTCTAATGTTATTATACATATTTATATCAGCACATCATCCTTCATTTTTCAGTTGTTCAAAATTTGCTACAGTCTTCTATAGTATTAATATTATTCTTGAGCATACCTGATAACATCATTTTTCAAAGTCTACTTTACTTTTCATTTTAAATGTGTTATATAAAAATATGTATAACAATGTTCCCCCTATCCTAATCTCTTATTTTGTTCTGATTTTTAATACGGCCAATCTAATTTTAATACAAATGAAAATTATTACCTTAATCAAACTTATATGGTTCTGTTATTACACATATTTATATCAGCACGTAGTCCTTCATTCTTCAATTATTTAATATTTGCTACACCCTTCTAATAGTAATAACATTATTCTTGACCATACCTAATAACATCCTTTTTAAAGATCTGACCTTAACCTTTACTTTTCACTTTAAATGTGTTGTGTAAAAATATGTATAACAATATTCTCCTTATTTCTAATCTCTTACTCTATTCTAATTCTTAATACAGCCAATCTTTTTAAAGAAAAAAAAAGAAAGAGTCCTTACTATCCATCATCTCTCATCCTCTTAGAAGTTGCACTTCCTTTCTTTTTAACACACCTCCCATACTCCTCCCTTGGGTCTTTATCTACATTGTTCATATTCAACCCAGCCATTATCTCCATCCCCACTATTTTTTGCTGCCAATTTACCCCCAGGTCTGCCAAATCCTCTGTCTTTTCCCCAAAGGTATCTTTCAATTTGTCCAATTCCATTTTTCTACCTCCTAGTATATATTCTCCCAACTGTATTTTGCCCAGCTTTATTATCTCCTCTTTCCTTTCTCCTTGTTCCCTTTGTTGTGTAGTCTGTTCTATACCTCTACATTTTCAGTTATCTCCCTTGTCTCCTGGATTTTATTTTCTTGATTCGTTGTTCCTTGTTGAACATTTTCAGTCTTTCCAGTTATATCATGTAGTAGGTCTTTATCTCCCTGGAGTTCCTCATCATGGTATCATAGAGAATTTGATTCATCAACACAGTTTCTTTATGAAATATTACTCAATGTTCTGTCAGTTGTTAAAACTTTTAACATTACAGATTAACATTCCTTGGTGGGGAGAAAAAAACTAAACTTGTATTTTCTGTTGTGGTTCACAGGTCATTGGCAATATGGGAAATGTTTTGGAAAACATCAATCCCAATGTGAAACAATCCCTAAAACTATGTATTCGAAGTAATGTTGCATCCCTTGACATCCAGAAAGCAGCTATTCAGGCACTGAGAAAAATGGATCTAAATGATGAGGTAAAGCAGGCTATTTTGTAACTTAATGTGATTTTTCGAATATTCCGCTTTTTGATGGATATTGAACAAAACTTACATCTAAAGATACAACAAATTTCACATACTTGGTTAAATTAATTTCAAGGTATTGTTTTGATTAAAAGTGAAGTCATATGATTCTATTAATCATATCAATATCAAAAATGGACTTTAAACATTTTGATTTTCCACAAGAATGTAGCTTATGATTCCTTTATTTGTGTAATAGACTTTTGGAGAATTAGATAATCAATAGCAATAGCACCTAGACTTATATACCACTCCATAGTCCTGTATAGCACTCTCTGAGTGATTTACAGAGTCAGAATATTGCCCCCAATAATTTGGATTCTCATTTTACTGACCTGGGAAGGATAGAAAGGTGAATCAACCATGAGTTGGTCAGGATCAAACTCCTGGTTGTGGGCAGAGTTGCTAGCCTGCAATACCACATTCCAACCCATTGCGCCACCCCAGCTCTGGTGAGTCCTAAATGTGAGGCGCTAAATCCTAATGTTTCCTGCCATAGCAATTAAACCAGCTTATCATAGCAAAGCTAGCATAGCAATTAAACTAATCACAACTACTTAGGAAAATACTATATTTTTTTCTTTCATTTCAGGATCGCGGAATGCTAATTAGAGTCTTCCAGGACGCCTCTTCCCCAGCTGATAAACGTTTAGCGGCTTATCTCCTGCTGATGAAATATCCTTCCAATGATTTTTCCAAAATCATTAAAATTGCTTTGAGGGACAAGAATGAACAAGTCAAAAATTTTGTAGCTTCCCACATTGCCAATATCTTAGATACTACTGATTTTTACAATGAACCGTAAGTCATTTTCAAATCTGCTGAAACTCTTTCACTGTTTATGTTTTAGTTGAAGTTATGCTTTTAACTTTAATGAATAACTTCATAAACTGTTTCAACTTCTCCACTCATTGCATGCCAAAACAACTAGACCCAAAGATAGTTTCTTCTGCCATGCCATCACTCAGCTAAACATCTAATTCCCATAGCACTGTCTTATGCCTAAAGATACTTACCCATGTACTAGGCTCTATTGCTATTATCCTTGTCATCTTTTCATCTTCTCATATTTCTCACCTCTCGTCTTTTCTATTACCTTCTCCTAATGGCATATTATGATTTCTCAATTGTTGTTTGTATCTTATGATTTATGATCTATGACTTATCATTTTGTTGTTTGTATGTACTCTGAGAGCTTATGCATTGGAGACAATTCCTTATGTCTCCTATCACACTTGGCCAATAAGAATTCTGTTCTGTTCTGTTCTGTTCTCTTATCTTCTGTTCTCTTCTGTTCTGTTCTCTTCTGTTCTGTAACTCAAAGACTGATTCTATAAGTGAGGCCAAAATTAAATGGACTAACCTCAGTGCCTTTGTATGGGGACTAAAGAGCACCTCTTACCAACTGAGGCATGTATCAAAGAGAGCTGAACAAATCAAAAGTGGATCTGCCCCTAAATGAAAAGATTTTCCAAAATTCTCTACACAATCTTGATGCGCTTGGAACTTTTTCTTGAAAAATGATGAAGGCAGAAGAAAAGGCTTAAGCATAGTTGCTCCCTTTGGGAAATAGGTTATTAATCTGAACTGTGAGGCAAAATTGCCTTCTATATTCACTTATCTAAAGTCTTTTTTTTTTAAGCAAAACCTGCCCTAGTTCAAAGTAACAAGGACTTTTAGGGGAAAAAAGTATTTTAATGTCAAATGAAAGCTTTTGTTCTCTGAGGACCCTTAAAGCTCATGTTTTTATTTAGAAAGTTATTTTAGAATTTTTGACTACTGTTTAATTGATAGGGCTGCAATTAAGTAGTAATTCAGAATTTAGTTATAGGATCCCCCTGTCAGATCATTTTTTTTCTCTCCTCCCCCCAATGAAGCTAATACACCAGCAATCCAGTTGCTAAAGAGATCTCTAGAATGATACAGTAAATTTACATTACTGAAAATTACCTCAGCATTGTTAGGATATGTTTTTAATTTTCTTTTGCTTATTTGGACATTATGTAATCAGGCTCAGAATCAAAATTCAGGAGGCACTTAAAGGAAACCAGATGCCAACAGTTAAAGACTTCCGAAAATTTTCACGAAATTATCAAGCTTCCAAGATGGTGACTGTCCCGTGGTCTGAGGATCCTTTCACAGCAAAATTGGAAGGAAATCTGCTGTTTGACTCAAGCAGCTATATAGCTAAGGAAACCATGCTGAAAACAACATTAGAATTATTTGGACTAAAACCTCTGGATGTATTTGAGGTATAGCCGCTTTTAAATGCTTTCTTCTTCTTCTTCCTGTTTATTTTTTTTCTACCCCTTACTAATATTGTTATCAAAGTATTGTGTTATTTACCATTTTATTTAAACACTGTGTTGGAACCAAAAGCTCTCAAAACAGAATATAGTTTTAAAAGTCAACCCTATATAAAAATTGCACCCAACAGGCATAGACTCAGTACATTTCACATCATCAAAATATACTAATGGTTTCAGTAATCAATTAGAATAAGAATAACATTGCTAAATCTGCAGGTACTATGACCATCTTGATATCAAAGGACAAAGTCTCTCTATGCAGTGATGACCCAACACAACATCAGGGAGCCATTAATTTTATATTTGAAATTCCAAAAAAGTTGAAGTCATTCTCTTTATTTACAATAATTAAACATCTGGAATTAAATCACTTTGAAATCAAGATGCTTAGAATTTTAGTTACCATCACTCACAAATCTATAGTAATACAATTAACCTCCTCTTCCCCAAATGCATAATTCATTTGAAACAACTTAATCTTAAACACTGGAAATCAATGAAGATTTAATAGGTAAATAAAACAAACCAAAAGAAAGTAACAATTAAAAAAAAATCTAACAAGTAGCCAGTAGATTTTTGTTGATCTAACAACTTGACTACATTTCTTTCCTGAACAAGAAATAAAAAATCATTTCCTGGACTGCATTTAATTTGGGGCTATTAAAATTCTAAAATTTGTATTTCCCTATGGAACGAACAATCTATCTTCCACAAGATTTTCTAAACTGATACTTTAGCCAAGAAACACCTACAGAACTGCCACTGAATGTTTAGACAAGTTAACCCAGACTTTCCAAGTGAAATGACTTTCATTTTCATTTGATCAGATTGGTCTGGATGGGAAAAACTTAGAGCCTACTATTGAAGCAATGTTTGGTCCAGGAGGGTTTTTCCCTGATGCTGCTACCAAAGCTTTGTACTGGATTGATGGCAAAGTACCAGAACAGTTTTCTCAAACCCTTTTGGATTATTTTGGATATTCTAAGGATGCAACACAGGATCAGGTATGTGTTTTCTTGGTGCTTTTATACTGTTAAGTTTTACAATTAATTCACAAATAAATTAGAACCTCTGTAGAATATTTGGTCAAGTTTAGTAGAATGCTGAAATAACTGAACTACTATTTGGCTCAAATGCTAATGCACTTACTGCAGGTTTCTCAGTATTATCTTTAAGTAGATAATTTTAAGATTAGGTATGGCTTTATATCTAATTCAGCTTATTTAATGCTGAGTTTGTATTCCCAAAGGAGTTTGCAGTTTTTCTGCAAGAATGAAATAGCACTAATAGGCCACTGGACATCATTTGGAATTGTCCTGCTGTAAGATGATTCACTGAATGTCTAACCAAATGAGTCTTTTAATAATATGGACAATTTTCATATTCTAATATTCCTTTTCCTATGTGTTGTCAAATCAAAAGGTCAGGCATAAAAGTCAGAACTCGAATTGATAAGATTTATCCTAGCAGCTGAGGTTCCTTAACAAAGACTAGAGTGTTCAGTTTTGATCTGAGCCCATATTCTTTTGCCCTTTTACAGCAGAGATTTACCAGCAAATTTTACAAGCTGTATTTATTTAAAAATATTTTTAAAATAAAACTTTGAGAAATTCTGCAGATTAATAGTTGAAGCCTGAAGCTTTTTCTACATGTAGATTAAGCAAAATTTATTGAAAATGTAGTAGGTAATCAAAGCTGGTTTAAATTCTTTCTTCAAATGAAATCAAAAATTCCATAGTGGGATTTCCCCTTCATCTTGTTTTCTTAGGATATTATGAAAGGAATCATGCTTAATTTTGAGAAACTGCTTAAAGAAATCTCCAGCAAGCAGCAAACACCGGATGTCAAAGCCTATTTCAGAGTCTTCCAAGAAGAATTGGGCTACTTGAAACTCAGTGATATTCACTTGCTGGGAAATGTGATTCTGAAAAGCTTGAAAACCTTGCAGAGTATACCTCAGAAAGTAAGTCTTCAAATACTAAACAGTATATTCTATCTTCCTTTTTTTATTTCCTAGTAATTATTCAGTCTAATTAACCACTAACCAGTTAAGTTTACATCCTCTATGCCCATTTAACCATGAAAAAAGACACCGAGAATTCAATGAGAAGTCCTTCTGAGTTGTGTACAAAATTACTAAGAGGCCAAAAAAATAAAATAAAAGCAGCTTTTGTTCTGGAATTATTTCTTTTTTTTTATTATTTTATTTTATCTCTTATAATTCCATAGAAGCTGGCTAAGAGGAGACAGTATGCAACCCTATTAAAAATAAAGATTTGCTTCATGGAAATTAGATTGCTCAAGATTTTTTTTTTAAGTAGTAATCTTTCACTGTGTTGAAACCTGACAACCAGACTAGATGAGATGCCACTTATACTGTTCCAATTTGTGGAATGTATTTTTTAAAAAGTGAAAAACAGATCTGGGGATCCGATTTGGATACTGAACTCTGAAATGAGAAGGGATTTTATGCTTTTTGCTTTCTATTGAGGACTATCTGAACTGAACAGGATTTTTTTTTTTATTGGAACCCAAATGATAATTTTTTCTTCCAGTGCAATTTGAAGGCAGATGGAAAGCGATCTGGATTGGAATTCTAACAGGGAGAAAAGATTAATGTTCCCTGATCCTCCCACTGAAACCCTAATCCAGATTAGCACACCCCTTCTATATATTTGATGTTGTTGTTTTTTTAAAGGCATTCATTTTAATGTCGTATTCTTCCTGGCTTTCATCATACAGTCCAGATTTTAAAAGGCTGGCAAAAAGTGTGGTGGTGGTGTTGTTTTTTTAAACATACTCTACATTTCTTCTGTATGGTTTTCATTGGTGTAATATATCTATCCCAATTGAGATGAAACCACTATCATCACTGTAATTTTTTTACGGATGTAGTTATACAAAGCATTCATATCAAGGGATAATTACCCTGCAAGGAATAGCTCCCATAAAGTTTTTAGTAGTTGCAAAGTCATAGGGAGCTTCACGTCCAGCCTCCCAAACTCAGCCATGTTATTGGGAGTGTTAATAAACAGTATCTGGAAATATTCAGGCTGCCCACTTTTGTGTTACGTTTCTCGTTCAGTACAGAAACCGATGCATATTCTCCCTGTAAACAAATCCCACCCAACATTAAGCTACAATTTTTAAAGGAAAACCAGCAGAGGGAAGCAAACTTCCTCTAATAACACCTATTTGCTTTTATTTGGACACATGTTACACTCCTGCGATATGTTTGAACAAGGCTTAATATAACTAACTAGTCCATCGATTCTTTTTTGTTATTTTCCAGTTAAATCTGGATTCAAGAAAACTTCCTTGAATCTTTATTCGGTTTTCATAACATGAAGCTAGAAAAACTCCCTAGGAAGGATACAAATGTTAACACAATTGTTTTTCTATGTGTTTGCCTGCAGATTGTCCAGGCCATTTCCCAGGGGGCTGAGAATGATCTCATGATTCATTACATCTTCATGGACAACGAATTTGAGCTGCCCACAAGTGCAGGACTGCAGCTACAAGTAGCTTTCTCTGGAATAGCCACCCCTGGAGCAAAAGTTGGAATGAAAATATCACAGAGGAATGTGAGTTTTATTTCCACACTAATTTTGAAGTTTCTTCCATAACCTACAATGCAATAGATGAAATGATGCAATTGGTGAACTTCAGTAGTGCAAACAAGAGCCACAATTCAGGTGGGGGGGTATCTCATTACATTTTGTAATGCTCCCCTTAAGGGTTATAGGGGTATGCGATCTACCTAAAATCAGGAGGAGCTCTTGCTGAAGAATTTCATTAATGGTCTACCTATCTTTCCCCTATACTGGAAGTAATGTTGCATCATGACAAGCAGAATTATGATGGTTATGTAGGAAGGTGCATAGTTCTTGTTCTTTAGGTGAGTTTAAGTACATTAAAAACTATTTCTCTGTGAAGTTCATCTAGGAAGTAACCCATTCAAATTCATTGATATATAACTTAGGCCCAGGTTATTTCAGAAAAACATTTTTCTTGTATGAGTCTTATAATTTACCAAAATTGTCAGGTAAGTTTCATCTTTGGATATCACCACTTGATTTGGTGGTGGTATGAAACCTGGTCTTCTCAGTTAATCCTAGATTGCAGAAAACACACTTTATTGGTGTTCTATTTTCTATAGAAGCCTACAAGAACCTTACAGGCCTATCTTTATGCTTGGATTTTAATCATAGCTGATCTGAGGTGTTGTTGTTGTTTTTTTGAAAAGGCGTATATAGAAATGAAGTAAATAAATAATTTGTGTGATAAAGTGCTGAAGACAGCACTGACTTTGAAATGTGCTTATTCCAAGTTTAAATGATTTTCATGTATGTAAATCAGACTTTTGGAGAAACGCAGCTACCAATATTTAGTAAATCCACTTCAAGATCTGAAATATATTGTCTGTCATCCTGGGGAGGGTTACTATCAAGAAGTAAACTATCAGAACCAGAAACTAATTCTGGTTTGCAACATCATGACCAATATTTGGGAAAGATGAAAGAAATACTTATATGTTTCTTATATGTTTCTTATGTTTCTTCTAGATCCAAGCAGATTTGATTCTTAAACCATCAATGGCAGTTGAGTTCATAACTCATTTAGGAGTGAATATCCCCGAGTTTGCTAGAAATGGTATACAGATGAACACCAATATATACCATGAATCTGGAATTGAAGCTAATGTTGCATTGAAAACTGGACACCTTAAATTCACCTTTCCTGCACCAAAGGGCCCAATCAAGCTTTTCAGTGTCAGGTATCGTAAAACAGCTCTATAAACAACTTTTCTTTTTTGTTTGCTGATTTTTATTCTGCATCAAACATTAATGTGCAGTACAGGTTTTGTACAGAGATTTTATGCAATAATTTTTTTAGTCTTCTGTTACATAAAGTAGTTCCTGCGTGCAATTATGATATGCCAATCTAGTCTTTGTCTTTCTCTACATTCTGAAATGAACTTAATCTGTGAATTGTTATGAAGTCGCAGTTTTCTATCTTCCCAATAATATTTTTAAGCAGTCTGAATACTTGGGCTGGGGGGTGGGGGTGTCTTTCAGTTTAGAGTTTTTGTTT
>JANHFL010008364.1:189471-206146 GCA_032468155.1 Oxyrhabdium leporinum
TGCCCAGCAAGGGGTCCTCCCTGATCCTTGGATTTAACAAGGACCGGGTCATCCTGAACAGGGCGGCGAGAGAGACAGAGACAGAGACAGAGAGACAGAGAGACAGCGTATTTACAAGTATCTGCATTTCTTATGAGAAACAGTGTATGCCATATACAGATTTCAGTCAGTACATGAGATTTTGAAATGGAAGAATGTGGAGTGATTTGGAGATCTGCCAAGTAGAAAATTATGATTCCTCCAGCTCCAGGTGTTAGGCTGACATTTGAGAAGGATCATAACTGAAGCAACTGCTGCCTTACAACTGCTGGGAAAACTTGAAGCATGGGTCAGCCTGTGTAGCAAGAGGGGACTTGTTGGATATTGGTGGTACATGATGAGACTGTCCATTTTCACTGCCAAACCAGGAAGAAAATTATCTTTTTTTCCCCTTCAGTCAGCTGAACATGATCTCTAAAGGAGAGATACAAGAGATTTTAATACATAATCACGCACATACACACACACTGTCCAAATACAAGAAGACTTTTATTGCTCAGCATTGGGAGAGGTAGTTAAAAGTCTGAGTTGTGGCTCTCTGAGTCACACCAATGAGGGGCGCCAAATGGTCTCCACTTCACCTTCCTTCTTGTCCAATACTGGAGATATTCAATGATACTGGGGAGATTGACGGTTCCATTTAGAGCTGATTTTTGACATCCTGTTCCCAATAGCATCGGTGAGAGGAAATGATAAATGTGAAGTAATTACAAAACTCTAGATTCTCTACTTCAAAAATGCATATTACCTTTCTTCTGGGTTAATCTCATCTCATTGGGAATATAGCAAAGTGGCTTAAGGTGAAGAGATTGGCATTCTTTCTGCCCTGCACTATAAAAATTGAGCGTGATAAGGGTTTTGGATTAATTAATGTGTAGTTTGCATATATTAGTGTAGTTTCTTTTGGGCTTTGTGAAACTGAATATTGCAAAGTACTATTTTTTGCAAGATGCCATTTTGAGCTTTCAGGAGGGAGAAGTAAAAACTGCTGACAGAAAATCATGAAGAAATTCAGGATTAGAGCATTCCTGCTTTTCTACCTAGCCAGCAAATAAAAAGTAGCAGCAAGGGCTGCGAGATCCCCCCCCCCCCCCGCAACTCAGAGTTTTCATATGAAAAAGTGAGTTATGGTTTGTCACATTTTTCAGCTACCAGAAATGAGCCATTCTTGTAGGCAGTTCAGCAGAGGAAAAAGTTCTAGAAGAAAAATGTATTTTGAGGGCTCCTGACTCCAAGAAAGTGATTTCGCTAGATCTGGCTTCACTAATGAACATGGGGGCGAATGTAATAATAGTAACTCTCAAGCTGATCCTTCCACTGAAGCACAACTTTCTCTGTTATTCTTCCAGTTTCCAATTTTTTCCCATGTAAGAAACTTCTTGGAAAAGGGTCAGAGAATCATGGAAAGACAAACTTATTTTGATTGTTGCCGTTTGCTCTGCCACTGTCAGCCTCTGGCTTGGTTAGTCTTCCAATTAGCGTGACTCAATCTGGGAACAGCTGAAAGAGACAATAATCCCTGGTAAATCCAAGAGACTCTTATTTCATTGTAGCATTCCTTTATTACACCCCAAGCCATATATAACAGTAAGGAAAAACAATAGTTCAGGTAAATATATATTTTGAAAAACAGGTTTGAAACATAACTGTATGTCCACATATTACATATTGTGCTACAATCAGTGCCTATGAACATCATACACATCATAGCACAGACAGGCGCAGGATACAAAAGAAAACATACAAAACAAACCAACCATACCGGATAGTCTTAACACTCATCTGAAAATCAGAACCCAAAGCAAAGAGCTTTTCATGTGATATCAGAAAAGGATGACAGCCAGCATCTCAACGGCTAGGCTGGCAGGAACTGAGGTGAGGATGAGACTCACCCCACCACAGGGCACTCGGGTCTCAAACCTGGGTTGCTGGCTTTCTAGCCGACAAGCTCAGTGTCTTTACTGCTGAGTCACTGAGCCAGCCCTCCAACGTTCTGGTACATAAAAGAAAAGACACAACATATTTTACTTTGGAGGGAAGGAAAAGTACAGGATGAGTACAAAAAGCATGGCATTCTATAATGGAGGCTCAGCTGTAATTCTGTAGGTACTCTGATCCTTCCAGTGAAGCACAAGCAGTAGATGGCACTGTCAGGCATAGGAGCAGAGTGGTAGTTGCGGAAATTTGGCATTCATCATTCCTCCTAGCAAAAAATTGATCTTGTTTGGAATTTATTTAAATTAAGCTTCATTCAAATCAGAGCACCAACATTCAATTATCCCACCCTCCGTAATGTGTACAGAATATACTGATCAATGATTTAGTTGACTGCAAAGCCAGAACTCATAGAAACTGGAAACCAAACAAACCACAAACAAAAATTTAATTTGTATCTGACTCCTGCCACTGAAACCCAGTCCAACCACAATCAAAATTAACTACTCTAATAAACCAAGCCTGACCGCAATAACATTAATATACATCATGACATATTTACATTTCTTTTTTAACTTACACCTATAAATACGGTCTGACTACATGCAGAATCTGCCATATATAATGAATAGCTTAGAATCTAAGATAAAGAATTGTAATACAATTGGTGAGAAGGTAGATTGCCACCCTGAACCACATTTACTTCAGGAAATCAAGATATTAGCAAGATAATAAAGAATCATCTTATCTTTTGGATGGGTTAGATGTTCAAGTGTTGGCTAATTATAATCACCAGAAATAATTTTTTTAAAAAATAACAAAAAACATACTTATGATATAGAAACCATCATAAATACACATGATATAAATTCTATCAATTATTTCAGTTGCCACACATTTCTTTAGACCTTGAAGATGAGCAGACAAGGGAATCATCAATAAAAGATAACAATATGACAGGTGGGTCCTGCTTTAATATCACAAACATTTCATAAAGTGTCCCTTGGATCACTGACGCCAACGGAACATATTTAACCTATTTTGGAATGTCTTGCTTGCTTCTAAATTTAAAACTACAGTTTTGGGGTATAGTCTGTACTTTCTCTGGGGGTGTAATTGTCATGTACATATTAATACATGCAAATAAAACCAGGTTCTGTAGTGATTATTCCTCCAATGATTAGACTCTCTGATTAGACCCAAGCAATTAGCTCAGAAAAGTTTTATTCACTTTTTCTGCCTCCAAAAGGCCTTCTATTTTCTCTTTAAAACACAACTTATATTTCAATTATTGCTTTAAAAAAATAAATTTAACATAAAAGATAAGTAAAAGTTACCATCACTATCTTGCCCATTAATTGTTTCCTTCTTGTCACATGCTATTTTAGATGGCAGCCACTTGAAATTTTATAAGTACATAAGAATAGTTACATTGTTAATAACATTGAAACATCCCCCCATCATTTTGACACTTTAAATCCCTTGTTACTGATTGATATGACTAAGGAATGAGCAGTAACTGGCCTTTGCCTTTAAAAAATAAATAAATGAAGGAAACTCTTTCAATGCTGAAATTGTTGCCCTTGCAGAATATGCCCTAATTTAGATAGGCACCATAGTGATAATGGACAGGGGAAGATAAGGCAGGAGACAAAGTGGACTATGCTCAGGGAACACAATCTCTGTGCCTTGTACCTTGTCTCTTGGGTTCTGCACCAATGCCTCATCACTGGACCTTCAGAGGACCAAACCTTTGATGGTGGCTGCTGTTGACAGGTCAACCTTCTAGTAAAGCTTCCCTCACTCAGGATCTAGTTACAAATAACAGAGCTGACCTGGCTTGGATCATGAAAGTCTGGATGAGCATGGAGGACATGTTTCCTCTTGGAAGTATATAAGCTACAGTTTAGATGTGGCACCAAATGAGAGAACATACTTAATATTCTTCCCTACTCCTATTTTGCCCAAAGCAACAACACTGTGAGGTGGGTTGAACTTTGAGATAGTGACAGGCCCAAAATCATCCAGCTGCTTTTTCACATCTAAAGCAGGGGGGCCTAGAACTCATGCACTCCTACTTTCTAGCCTAATGCCTTAACCACTAGACCAAATTGATGTCACCATATTGCAATACTTTTTTTTTAGATTACGTTTGAAGAAAATCATTGGAGGCATATCGTATTTTGCAAATTTTGACTTTATTTATAAATATACAGGTTGAGAATCCTGGAGGCAGAACTTAAGAACGTCACAAAATGTGAGTTTCTATGTATTATCTCTAAAGACCACTAAAAAATAAAAAAGGAAATTACTGCCCTCCAAAATGTTTATAGAACCCCATTTTTTCTTCTTTATCACTTCTCCTGCATCCTACTCTCAAACTGCTGGTAATTGTTCTTTCTACATAGACATTATGGAAAAAGATTACTAGCTAAGTATACATTATACTTAGCTATACATTATACTTAGCTAGTAATGGAAAGAAATATAGATATGTTTCCATGCCTTCTAGCTCTTCAGCAAACCTAATGTTGTTTCCATAGAAAAGGTATTCTTTATAAAAGAAAATCTGTCTCATGACTTTGCCAGCACCATTAAAGATGTGTATGTATTCCTTTGGCCAGGTCTCAGACAACACTTTCCAATATCCCAACAATATGCTTTAAAAAATTAATCATCCTAATGGCAACCATATGATAACTAGCCATAAACTTGCAACATGGGAGGTCAAAACCTAGGTAGACCTAAAATGTATTAGTCCAATGGATTGTTTAACAATCCCTGATCAGTGGCGCAGCTGTGGAGTTAACAATTGCTTCTCCCTGACATTAATTTCTTTATTTAAGAGCTAAAACACCTGGTATTCTGCTGTATCCAGATGTTTGGTAACTAACAATCACCACTCATGAGATATTTTTGGTGTGTGTGTGACATGTTACTTAGAAAGAAGAAAACTGTATGTATTCTGCAGGAGATCCTACCATTCATTATTTGTTGCCTCTGCATAGATAAGCTGGCTTTTGGGACTGTTTAAATCCAGCAGCTCTCTTAAATAGAGGCTGTGAGTAACTAGATGATAATTCATTAAAAAACAGCCTAGGCACCATAGAGAGATTAAAATGATGTATTCACTTTAAGAGTTTGCATTTTGTGACTGACATTTGAAGCTGCTGATTGCAATTGTTTAAACAATGTGGATGAGCTATATTTGCAAACTCTTACTGTAATAAAAAATAAAGGTTCCTAAGTACATGAACAGCAATGTACAGAAATAACTTTAATTAAATATAAAACATTCTATCTAATACATCTCTAGTGTAACTAAGGATCATTATGCGTAACACTATAACATCTGGGTCTGCCTTCAGTGTCATATTAAATTATTAGAAAGAGATATTCAAATCCAGATGTGGTCGATGCTCTAGAGAACATTGTTCATGTCAGAAGAGTGAAGCTTATGTCAATACTAAAACATTATACAAACCAAACGTCATCACAGCATTCAAACATGGTTTCTATTTCACTGGTTAATAGCCCCAGAGCCTATAAAAGCAAGGATTTTCAGCCTTCCATACATCCATGGCAAGAGAGTGGTGAGACAGTAGCTTGGATGTAAATAGAAACCTAAAATTAAAGCCTTCTAATGTGGCAGACAATAAACTCAGTAATGCCTGCAGTGATGGGTAGGAGTTTGCTAAAATTTCTGGTTAATCTGTGCCAGTAATTAATCTGAAATATTCTTATACATTAAGTATGTTTTGGCACAGACCTTGAGGTTAGCATCTTGACATCATAAGTACTGGGAGGCGTGCTGCAACCCAGCTCCATACCATTAAATAAAAACAAATATTTTTGAATGGCTGAAGTCTGAGAAGACTGTCAGATTGTATAAAACATTAGTGTTCACATCCAAGATTTTACAGCTTTTGAAATCTTCAAATATAATCTCACTGTATCTTGAGATTTTATTTCATGAGATTTTATTTCATGAGATTTTAAAGGAATCTTGTGGCCCGATCTCTGCCCTTCTTCCTGCTAATGGATACTCCATTAGTTAGGCATTCACAAGAACAAGTAAAGACCTTGAATTTTATTTTCAGATCACAGTTAAATTGTTGGTCAATATTAGCTTTCAGTTACAACTGGGAAGATGACTGTGCAGTGAAAGAAAATTCACATAGATTCCCATTGACTGCCTTGTAACTAAATAAGTGCTAGAATATATTCTCTTCATCAAACTTAATGAGAACTGGTAATCTAATTTTCTCTGACCAACATTAAGACACCATATTTGTGTTTGTTCACTTCTTTACTGTATCTAAATATTCTGCCATCTTGCTCTTATAATAACTTTAAACAATAGATGTGAAAATATTAATATAAATCACTACCAGACATATTCTTTACTAGACTGAATGCCCAGATAAAAAAAAACAAACTATATAAAGAACTATGTTCCAAAATAAACTTTAGTATTCAGTTTATTGATCATGCATTGCTTGCTAACCTCTATTTTGACAGTATATAAAGGCGGAATTAAAATACTCCATACTTCAATGTGGACCACACAGATTTGTAGCTTTGCTAAATCTGATAATCCCAGAGGCCTTATCTTGTTTGTTTTCAGTTGTGCTGCAGCAAAAAGTACTTGAATTACTACTTGTGAATAGGAAAAGAAGTTTATTGTCAAAATAACTAAATCCCTTTAAAACTTCTTCATGTATCTGCTAATAGCTAAGCTTCATTTTCCTAGCCAGACTGGCACCACACTTTGAACATGCTATGTGTAGTATCTAATATTGAGTCATCATATGTAAGCATTTACTATTAAGTAGCAATAGCAATAGCACTGAGACTTATATACCGCTTCACAGTGCTTTATAGCCCTCTCTAAGTGATTTACAGCATTGTTGCCCCCAACAATCTGGCTCCTTATTTTAGTGATCTCAGAAGGATGGAAGGCTCAGTAAACCTTGACCCTGGTGAGGTTCAAACTGTCGAATTGCAGGCAGCCAGCAGTCAGCAGAAGTAGCCTGCAGTACTACATTCTAACCACTATGCCACCATGGCTCAAGGTAACTGTATATATTAAGAAACATGATAGATGATATAGAATTTCTTAAAGGATCAGCAATGAATATGATGAAAAAATGAGATTCATTAAAAGAACTGAGAACATACTCATCATTTCAATCTCTCTATTATACTTTTAATTGTAATTCTATTTCAACTGATGACTTGGACATAAGTGAACTAGAGTGTATTAAAATGAAGGACACAACATGTAATTTACTGGTAAGATTGCAAAAGAAATAGCTAATAAATGTCATTTGAAATAGTAATTGCTGACTTTTAAAAACATGTTGTAAAAACTAGTTCACAAAATAAAATATTTCCAAACAGAACTTCATATATCAACATGCACACAGAAATATATGTTTTCTGTGCACAGATATCCACAGCTGCCAAAATGATAAAACTAGTATTGAAACATCTGAGACTTTTGTACATGTACAGGTACATAAGAGTGGAGTTTGCAGCATAATTTTGCAACAAGTTTCATCATTTGCCTCCTCGTAGAAACCAATGCTTCTGCAATTGTTGGATGAAGTGAAATTAAGGGATAGAATATTTACAAATAATCCAGAAAAGAATGCTGTTCAAGGAAAGAAAACCTCTGAATGACCATAGAAAGCTAATTTGCACAACAATGTTTCTGAATATGTATAATAGGTGCATATAATAGGTATAATAGGCACATAAACTAAAATAAATTGGCAACTAATGTTTGTATGCCATTGTATTTGCTCAAATGCAGCCCAGTCATACATACATACATACATGCATACATACATACATACATATGTATATACATTCATATATTATGTGCCATTGCAGCACATAAATTTAATAAATAAATAAATGTGTATTATTGTATTATTTGATCTTTGGAATGAGGAAAAATGAATAATCTCCAGCTACCACTGAATATTTCAGTTGCTATTGCAAAACATTATTAAAGTATTGGTGTTTACATGACCTTTTTTGGACCACTGAAATTAAACAAAGAGACTTTGCTTTGTATTTGCTTTGTTTCTCATTCTTTTTTGTTTACCAGGTTTTGCTATTGGCATTGGCATAACTACCAACAACAATGTGGACTTATTTTAAGCAGAAAGCATGAGTCAGCATTATGCCTTATTGGTACAAGTAGATGATTTCCCTGAAAGTTTAATTTATTTCTCCAGTGTTACAAGGGAAATATATCTACAGTCATAATAAGGATAATACTGGTGGTACATGTCACACTATCAAACCAGAAGAAAATAGAAATTTGCTTTAGTTTCTCAGATGCAATACTAACTCTTTTACTTGAGAGCCAGTCTGCATAAGGCTTCATTCCGAACAGAAGGTCATACTTGGTGTTTAAGTGGTATATCAGGACCAAATTCCAAAAGGAAGTGAATGCAGCCAGGATAAAATCTAAATTTGATTTGATTTACTTTTAATTCTATTGAAATTAAATAATGAATTGAAGTAATTAGTTCCATTTTGTTGAGGTAAAATACTCAACTGGACTACCCTCCAATTTGTTTGCTTATTTATTAAATATATATTTATACTGACATTTTACAATATGGTTTAAATCAATCAAGAATTTTAAAAAATTATTTCAAAATCTGAAATACACATGGCTGCCAAATAATCAAATATTCATCTTTGTACGGTGTAAAATACCTAATGCAAATATTTGTCTTTGAGAATAACTTGGGGATCTCTGGAGCAATACTCAATACTTTTTGGGAGATTACATTCTATACATTGCCACTAAATCATTTTTGGCATTATGGGAATAAGCTGACTCTTCTGGCATAATCAGAAACTTCTGCTTTCATTTTATATTAAGCACATTTTAGTGTGCTATCTGCCTTCTAAATTATGCCTAATCTTAATTAGAGTTAATAGGGACAAGCCAGGACATGTCAAATTCACAGATTTGAACATTATAATTTGAACTTTCTATTTCCACTTACAATAGGATTGACTAACATTTTTTCCAGATTTTAAACATCTGTCTGTCTGTCCGTCCATCCATCCATCCATCCATCCATCCATCCATCCATCCATCCATTCAATTTCTATAGCCATCCAACTCAACCAAGTGAATCTGGGTGGCTACCAAGTGACTAGGCAGCTTGGTAGCAACAATGCACATAGCAACAGCATAACATAAGTGTCACCCTTATGAACTGTCACTCTGTCAGGTGATGCACATACAAAATCTGTGTCTTTTGATTCATGGCCCATTTTTCTCTCCTGGTGGATGCCTGCAAACACAAAGTCAAAGAGAAGACTAAGATTATTTTTCTAATAGTTCATCTAAGATTGTCTATTAATTCTACTATGTAGATTTAGCTCAGAGCCTTAGATGGTCTAAAAAGTAGCTTCAAACATTTTCCTAACTTTGATCTCCATTTCCTTACCCACAAAATTTCTCATATCATTAATGGTTTTGATAAGAGATGGAAAAATATGAACAAAACATACAGCAATGAGATGCTGGTTACATTCTGCTTGAGCTGCTGCTATTGATAAACCCCATTGCTATTATTGCTAAACCAGTAAACAAGCTAATATCTGATATTTTAATCCTAAACCTGGCAAAACTTTGATAATCCATATATTTTTAATTCAAATTGGAAAAGAAAAATTTGAAAAAGAAAAATTGAAAGTATGATGTTATGAATGAATACAAATGAATATATATATATATTAGATATGACCTTTCACATTGATACTGTATGTGTCTAACTTGAGCCAACTTTATATGCCTATTGCCACTTACAACTCATCCCCAAACGGTCATCCTTTAGTATTTTCCAGAGAATAGAAATTTCAGATAAACAAGTATTTTTCCTCATTCCCCTTATTTAGCCTTTTTCATAAGAATTTAAGCTACTGTATATAAATTTCAGTATTTGTCGGCTTTAACAAGAGGAAGCAGCCACCACAGACAACACATTTTGAAATTATCAAAGCCTATCATAGCTTATTTTGATTTTATTAATCTCATAATTTTATTATCAGAAAAATTCTACATTGTCTTTTTCTCATGAATGTTGAGTATTATGCCCTTTGGCTTCATCTGCAGAGTACAATTTATTGCATTGCCTCAGGCAAAACAATTTTAAAACCCTGTAATTAGACCACTGTAATTTTAACTGTCAATCAATCAATCATCTGTCTATCAAATGTGCATGCTACTGAATCCTCTAGGTATATAAAAAGCTTCCACAATATAATAAAATGTTAAAAGTACAAAACAATAAAATAGCAATTATTACAATTATTGATAATAAAAAAATAGATATCCATTTAACAATGACCACAACCATTCCCAAAAGCCCTCAGGAAAACACAGAACATAGAACCATAGAGTTGGAAGGGATCTTGGAGGTTTTCTAGTCCAATCTCCTGCTTGAGCAGGAGACCCTATATAATCTTTGTTTAAATTTATGGGCAATCATTAATGAGGATTAGGATTAGGGTAAAGTAGCAATTATTTACTAATAGTCCTTAATCTTAAATAAACAGACCATGAATTAAATCTGGTATATTTTGTAGACAGATATGCTTTATACCCTTCCTGGTTATTTCTTTTGCATTTAACAAAGTCAGACCCTTAAATTACATTGAAAACTAACTGATATGGAACAAGCTAGCAAAACCAGAAATATGAAGATAAACCTTCCTTTGAAAAAGGACATTGGAGCATTTGACTTTTTTTTCATGAATTTAATTATCAGTTTCAGGATCAAATACAGATCTGACCTGATCTGGGTATGTTCATTCCTGAAAGCAAAACTGGATTCTAAAATGAATGTTAATAGAGCAGCTTTATTTCAGTTTTTGTTAAGTCAGTTTGTGTTATGTGCTTAACAGAAGACTATTTCTGAGTTTACAAAGTAAGAAATAATAATAACTATAGTCAAATGATGTCATAGAAAGGAAAAAAATGTGAAAAGGATTAAATCTTTGGAATCAATAAAGGGGGATATTGTAGTTGCCCTCCCTTTTGGATCAACAACTGAGGTTTTAAAACATGATTGATGGTTTTACATTACCACATTCCAAAACAAGTATTATATTTTGAAATTGGTTATGTCCAAATTCCACATAGACATTTAACATGGAGTGTTGAGCCTTTGCCACAGAGATTTTTCCGGCATGCTCTTTACATGAGTTGAAAGAAACACAGTTTCTTAAAGTTGCAATCTGTTGGATTTGTCAGGATTCTTTCCAGTGGAAAATTGGGAAAGAGAATTTGCAGACTGTAGCATACCACTTTTAAACAAAAAGGGAATCACATCTCAACTACTAATTTAATCCATGCTCACCCTGTCCCATTTTATCAAACAGTAATAACATCTATTTTAATCAAAAAGCATTATGCAAACATTTTATAACAAATATGGAATGCACTTTCATCATTTAAAAAGTTATGACTTGTTTGCAAACACTTGCAGTGTAAGTTCTTATAATATTGCTTTCCCTGTGCTTATCCACCACCCAATTTATTAGGTAAAAGTATTCAATCTTGTGATATAAAATGTCTTGTCTTGGAACTATTGGAAGATTCATTAGCATGTTTCTTATTGTCCAGGCTGATATTCGAAGGGCTTTCATCATTTCCAGTTTCTGTTTCTCTTTGTTAAAATAGCTTGGGTTCTGTCTTTCTCTCACTTTTTCTGCGATCCAAACCTGCTTCCTAAATTATTATTTTTTCTTTCACGCAAGCATGGAGCCCTTCTCTTAATTCTTCTAATTTTACATTTTATCTCTACACACACATTACCATTGTGTAAAGCGACCTGCCAACAGGAATTTTCAAAGGTTAATTACCTAATTGCTCTTTAATCCTACTTACATTTCCGAACACCATCTATTTACATTTAAATAACTCTTTAACAAAATCCACTGTAGTAAAGGCAGCTTTTTGTCTAAGCTCGGAATTAAGTGGATCAGGACTGATTAGCAGTATCTAAATGGAAGAGTTCCCAGGAATGCCAGGATTCAGATGAGATGGGAAAGTCAAAAGAAGGCACAGGCCAGCCATTTCAGCAGTGTTGCCAAGAAAAATGGAATGAAATTGAGCTCAGCTCAGAAAACCTGACATTTACATTTTTGTATTTTTTTTTACTAATCTTTCAACAAATGTAGGTTTATTATTACTGCCCTATACCTAATGGTATACTGAGTGAGTGGGATTATTGGGGATGCTTCATGAATTCACTCAGTGAGATAAAATTTAAGCAAAGTGATGCAGTTTTATCATCACTACTCTCATTTGAATGCATGATAGTTATTATCTTTTAATAAACTGACTATAATTAGATAACTGTTAAATAAGACAGGCAGTTTGGTCTAAAAGTTTAAGTACTAATTTCTAGTCCTACTTTAAGCATGAAAACTGGTTGGGAGACTTTAAGCCAATCATTTTTTCAGCCCACATCGTCAGACTCAGGCAACAAGCCAATCAGTCACTTCCTGTCACTACCCCTAGTTGATACAAAAGAAAAAAGTGAACTCTGTACTTGCAGGAAACTGCTAAGAGCAAAAAAAACCACCCTATATTTCTTTAGCATTGTTTAACCCTTGCTGTATTATTTATCCAAAATAGTGGTTGCCACCATCCACAAGTATCAGCTTAAAACTATTTGGCCTGGGAATGAGATAAAAACCACATTTATGTGAACAAAGAGGAGAGAAAGTGTGGTCAGGCCATTCTGCAGATAGACCAAGAGGCACATTGTGGTGTTCAATTAATGTCTTTTTGCTACTTTTGCCAGATCATGTCAATATCATGTCAAGAAGGGCAATATTTCCCCTTCCAGTGGGTCATGAGATGTCTCAAACAGTTCTGAAAGTCTCCTCAGACTTCCAGAGCTTACTTCAGGAGGTGAAGATGAGCACAGACAGTAAATATCTTAAAATAAACAATTTCTGTGGCAGATGTCTAGTAGAAAGAAGCCAATAGGGAACCATTGAAATATTACTTCTATAATTTTTCTTGTCTATATACTCTGGTGATGTTGTGGACTCTGCTTTCATAATTTTCATTGTGGAAGAAAAATCTGACTCTGCTCATTCACAGAAGTCAAAGATAACAAGAAGTTGTGGGGAATTGGCCCCCAGTGAATTCCAGCTCTGCTGCCATGCACTGACTTGGCCTGTCTCAAGCACTTATGTATGCACTGATAGACTATTTATAGTATTTATCTATCTGCAGAGAATTAAGGAATTAATTTGTTTCTTTCTATATTCTCAACCGTGTAACCTTAGAGACCAATCTTTAAAAAAATCTTTTTAAAAGATTACGGTTGAATAGAACCTGCTCTGGATACTGTTTTGACAAACTTGTTTTTTGTGAGCTGTCTTTACTCACAAGCTAATTTTAAGATATTTTTTATTTCCTTGAGGGTTTTTTCCCCTTAATCCATTTTACTTATAAAGTATATCATTAAATTAATTGCTAATTAACTCTCTTAAATGCCCTGGCTTTTTAAAAGGAGAGCAGAAGTATTGGGAGAGAAATAATACAGGTACCTTGCCAATGAAAGGAGCCATTATGTAACATGAAGTAGAAATAAATTTAATTTGTTACATTTTTTGACTGATTATGTTCCATTCACTCTTTGTGACCACATAGATTTTCTTCAGGAATGTATTTTTAAGTGCATTGCACTGATTCACACTTTCAAAACTAGTATGTTCATCCTCCTCATTCTGTACTTTTCTAAATTTGCAGTACAAATGTTTTAGCTCTGTATTGCTCTAAATAATTTTTTAATGTAGTAGTAACCTTGTAGCTGTAACAATCAGGAGCTTCCTGTGGCTTAGGGGTCAGAAAAGGATCCACCTTAATAGCTAGCTCACATGATTCTTTTAATATAGTTTTACAGTAAAGTAGAATTAATTCATTTATTCATGTTTTTGTCTGGTATGCCTGAAAGAAGCAGAAACAGTCATCTTTAGTCTGTATCAGTCTTCTCCATCATGAAACTTAACCATATCACAAAATGACACAACATTTAGGCTAAATGTCTATGGAGCTTCTCAGTCATTCATGTCATGGTTGTCCCAAAAGGTGCTTTTTCAAGAGGCAGCTGGACTTTCTGATTTTCTGGTTTGAAGACGTTTTGCTTCTCCTCCAAGGAGTTTCTTAAGCTCTTCAAAACAGAAAATCCGGTTGCCTCTTGAAAAAGCACCTTTGGGACATTTAGGACAAATTCAATCCTTATTCAATACTGAAATCCAAACTAATGTTATCTTCGACAAATGATCATCTTATCTTTTCTGGAACATATCCAACAAAGGGGAACTCATCATCTCCTTCAGGAATTGATTCCACCAGCAAACTTTTCTTAACATCTTTGTCTAACATTCATCAGGAATCTGCCTTCAAGATCATTATTCTATGCTCTGTATCTGATATCGACTGACAAGTCTGTACTTCTGTTACCCTCCTGTCTGCTGTTCCTTTGGGAAGAGAAGAAAAAATGTTTTTACCCTGTGATCTGGCCCTTTACAAGTACTTTGGAGTCCTGAGCTTGGTTTGTTTGCTTGTTTATTAAATTTCTACACTGCTCATTTCACCTAAGTGACTTTGAGTGGTTTACAACAGCATAATAAAACTTTATAAATACATAAATAAAAGGATAGCTTAAATACAGAGTTAAAAACAAGTTAAAACTTACAAGTAAAAATAATTCAGGTTAAAAATTCAAGTCTGGGAGATTAACAAGGCCATGGAAGTGCCCTCAACTCAGCAACCATCCCCAGTGCTGCATCACATTTTTTTTATCACCCTAGTGCTAACGGGCAAAGCCAGTTCTTAAAACACTCTTTGGAAACATTAGCACTGAGGATGTTACCTAGTTTGGGTAATCAAACATCTGCAAGAAAACCACCAAGTTCAGAAAGCACCCAAGGACCCCACAGTTCAAATTTGAGTAGTATTCTTCCACAAAATTAGAACAATGAGGACTCACCTTGCCTCTGGAGATAGGATCTTCCTAGGGCAAGGACAGTAGCTGAGAAGATCTTTCTCTTCAATCCTGTCAGTCAAAAGTCCTGGACTGATAAGATATGCAACAGGCCCTCCCTCCTTGACTAGGTGGGATGGTCAATGTGGTTGTTTTCTTATAAACATTTTATTATCAGGTAACATCTTCAGACTCCACAGTTCAACCCTAAGCCACATATATTCTCTTCTATTGGCACTTCATTAGTTCTTCAAAATTTCTCAAGTATAAATGTTGGCTGGACTATCAGTAGCTGCTTCAGTACTCTAGGATACAAATTATCTGATCCAGAGGATTTAATAGTAATAGCAGTAGTACTTAGACTTACATACCACTTCACAGTGCTTTACAGCACTCTCTAAGCAGTTTACAGAGTCAGCATATTGCCTCCAATAATTTGGAGCCTTATTTTACAACCTCAGAAGGATGGAAGGCTGAATCAGTCATGAGCTGGTCAGGATCGAACTGCTGGCTTTAAGATTTAACTTTAACTTGATCATGTTTCTGTCAGTCTCAAATTTCAATTATTTCCGCTCATACTCTTTCTCACAATTTCCTTTGAAACATACTTTTTTTTGTTGAAGAAACTGAACTAAAACAGTTTTGAATAGCTTTGCCCTTTCTTTGTTATCTGTGAACATTCTGTCATCTTCACTGAACTGATGATATATCAGTTCTTTTATTTTGACTGTATTTAAAGAATGTATTTAACATTTTTATAGTAATGTTTAATTCTTTCTTATGAGGCAGTACTCTGATTCTTGATTCTCTTATTTTTTTTCTCAAGTGCACAACATGTTTGCATTTGGTATCAAGATACGTATGGTTGCTCTCAAACAGGAACACAAATATTCCATAAGCAATACAAATAAAAACCACAAAAACACCTTCATCACTTTTTCTTTTCCATTCAACTGTCCCCTTAATGTAAGGTTGCACAACTCTCACTAAATCAAGGACACTCCAGGATTTGCATACCATTTTTGTTGCAGTCCAAAAAGGCCAATTTTGGTAGGAGGCTTCAGGATCTTTAATGGTTGAAGTGGTACCTTAAGCATCTGCAAGTATTCTATGATTTGCTCTCCTCTCTCGCTACGCATACATGCATATGGGATAGGCCCTATCTATTCCTCCCAGTCACTCAGCTCAGGCCATGAAGACAGCTGCCTCTCCACCTAGGGGCAGACAGAAGGCCCCAGCTTTGCATCTGCCTCTGATTCTGCTTTCTCATCAGAGCCTTCCAAAGGCTATGAAGCTGGCCAGGCTCCCCACTCCTCATCTGACTCTGCTGCTAGCTCTGCTGGCAGCCGATGGGCCACAACAACATGTATTTCCAGAGGCAGGAGGTAACAGGGAGGATACCATAACTTGGGGGCTTCCATAGAGAATGCCTTACATTTAGTCCTTATCTCCAAAGTATGAAAGCAGCAGCAGTTGTGGTGGATTTCCACAGATCTTTAGATAATTGATCTGCAAATTCAGTACTGGCAGGGCATCATAGTCCAGTAGGATAATAACTGGCATATGAGACAAAGTGACGGATGGTTCTTCTTCTTCTTCTTCTTCTTCTTCTTCTTCTTCTTCTTCTTCTTCTTCTTCTTCTTCTTCTTCTTCTT
>JANHFL010008364.1:218554-229413 GCA_032468155.1 Oxyrhabdium leporinum
GCTGTAAACCGCCCCGAGTCTTTAGAATGGGGCGGTATATAAATGTAAAAATAAATAAATAAATAAAATAAATCTAGACTCAAAAAGGAAATGTATAGAAAGCTGACATAATGAAATAATACAATAAAACAAACCATGTTATATAGGATAAGCCTCATTTAGTTCAATATAATGTAAATAAACATTCATTTTTAAAAATGTGAAATGTAATGAAAAATGAGAGTCTTTATTTAAAATGGAAACAATATTTTTAGATAATTTTGCCTGCCTGATTTCAAATACAATATAGGGTTACCTTTCCTGAATCCATGATAGTTCTGATACTCTAATCTTCTCCTTAAATAACCTTTGATTGGTTCCTTATCTATTCCAGCAGATTTAACGTTTTTGATCTTGCTTCATTATTTTACTGTTTGCTGAGTTTTGCTGGAGCTGCAAGGACTCAGCATGGAATGCTTGCTACTATTATACAATGTAGATATGAAATCATGAAAAATTTAGGCTGTGAACTTTGAAAGATTTGAGTATCATATGGTTCAAAGGCATGTTTCTTTTGTGCTTGTGAACGCAGTCTGCTGTTCTGCTGTGTTTTGAAAGCTATGCATTTATTTTAGTACTATATATTTAAAAATGTAAAAAATAGAGAGTCCAAAAAGAAGACATTTACAAGCTGTATAATTTGGATACAAATTTCAAAGTAACTTTAAATCATTTCTTGTATCAGTCTGAGATTTCAAAATCATTATTAAGATCAAGTTAAAATTCAATAACTAACTAAAATGGCCAATATAATATGAAACATAAGTCAGAATGAACTATTAATAAAAGTTTCAATATAGTCTAAAAATTCAAACTTAATTAGCAAATACATAAAACCAATCTTAGTCTTATAATCACGGAAATTCAAACTTGAATATAATATGAATCCATACATAATATTGTATTCCATATTTTTGCACTTAACCCAGCAGCCATAGGTAACACGCCTCGATTCATTTTGTTAGAACATCTGTTTTTCTTTGACAGTGAAACAGGAAACTGTTACTGAAGTGGGCTATGGAAAGTTATTGCTTTCTTTAAATGCTGCTGTCAGAGACCATCTATAAAATGCCCTAACACAAATATTCTTCCAGTATAGATAAGAAATTGTCTTCTGCCATTAAGCTGGACCATGTCATTTATTCTGACAGCAGCTTTGTAGCATTTCAACCAGAAGTCTTATCAATCTGTGGTATCTGATCGCATACTTGAAACTGGAAATGCCAGATGTTTAAACTTATACACATGTGGCTAAGGAGTCAAGAATTCTGGCTCTTGTCATAGTTGGCTGATCATTTATAGAAGAGGATGGAACTACTCATTCATGGTTGTGATGATGCAAAAACCTATCTCTATCCAATTCACAGTCCTGGCTTTTGAATTGTAGTCTAAAGATTTGAGAATCTGATGCAGCATTACATTTACACTATTTAAACATTGGATCTTCTGTTTCCAATATGGCCTGCTATATCAACTTTTTCTCTTTTCTTCACACACACCTTTAATAAAAAGGCGGGGTGGGAAAGGGAAACTTGGCTTGTTATATTCTGCCTTCTATATCCTCTATGAGCAGCATGATTTAAAGTTCCTGGTGTTTAATTAAAAGTCCTGTTCCCTTGTGGCACTGGCTTACTATAAAATTGGTACTGCATGTAGAGAAGAGCCACACATGAGCAAACCACATCCAAGCTTGTGATTTTCTTAATAAAATAGTGTTTGCGCTGCAACATCTCTACAAAGAAAAAGAATAATGGAATCACATGTAGAACAATAAGCAAGAGAGCTGGTGAGTAGATGCAAAGAACTCACCTCTTCAAATAGAAAAGACCCTGTGGTTATCTAAAATAAAGAGCAGGTTTTCCTTCAAACAATTTAAAATTAGAGAATTGTTTTAGATTAACTGAGAATGCATAAATGGAGGCATATTTGTCTAACATTCCCTGGGGAATAGTCTTAAACTTAGAATTATCCCTTTCTCTGGTAACTTTAACCTGCATGGTAAATCTATGTGCAATACCAGCAGCAGCCTTGAGGGGGCAGTGTCAGAAAAGGCAAGAAGTGTTGCAGTACAATCTGAACATTCTGAACATCCTATGACCTCTTCTTTGGATCCTGATGGTTCTACATCAGGAGTGTCAAACTCAAGGCCCGCAGGCTGAATCCGGCCCACTGGGTACTTAGATCTGGCTTGCGGGGCTGTTCTGGAAACAGCAAAGGCTGTGTGCAGCTCTCCCAAGCTCCGTTTTCATTGGCAGAATGCTGGAGGAGGCTGTTGCAGCTGAAAACGGAGCCCGGGAATTACCGCACACAGCCCCCCATTTTTACTGGCAGAGGGCTGCAGGAGGTCATCACAGTTAAAAATGGAGCCCAGTTGTCTCCTGATCACATGTGTCCTCAACACAGGTGACATCGAGTTGGCCATGCCCTCCCTAGCCACGCCCACCTGGCCAAACCTGGTCAAACACAACCCTGATGCAGACCTCAATGAAATTGAGTTTGACACCGCTGTTCTATATCATCTGGAAATAAATGAAGTAGCATATAAATATATGAAATAAAAAGATAATCATCAATGACCCCAGGTCAACCAACTTGGTTTTTTCCTACCCCTCTCTGTAAACATCATGTTCAAAATGATGACTACCCAAAAGTTGATCCTATTGAATTCATGTGTCTCAGACTAAGGTCCATTGAAAAGAGATAGGCAATATGCTCTCAAATTAAACTGTATGTCTTCTGGCTTCCATATCCTCACCTCACACGACTTTTAAAAATGATTATTTTAATAAAAACAAATAGATACGTCATATTGCAAAGGTAACCAGTGATCTCTAGCTTCATGCTTACTTGCAGAAAGGTGGGCAGGTGAACTAGTTCATTGCCTTAGAGATAAGTGGAGGTCATATACTCCAGTATAACTATTTTGGAATAGATATCTTTCCCATTTTGAAATGTTATACACCACATGTGTTCAGAATTCCAAATATGTTTAGGTTCCTTTACTGCAACAAGTAAAAAACAAAAACCCATGGTTTCCAAGGCGAGATAAAATTTCATCAAGATTCAGTTTGGCCCTCTCCACCAATTCTATCTCTGAGAGCAATGGAATCATCCAAAGTGGAACTTTCCTTACTGGAAGTGTTTCACTGAGCTGCTTAAGAACCCTGTGAAGAGACCAGACATTTGAATAAATGAGAAAATCCTTTTACATTCTGACGTTAGTTGTTTGCTCTCAAGGAATCTTATGTTTGAGATATTTGGAATAAATATGTAGTTTCTAAAGTATTGAACCAATGTAGCATTGACAGAAATAAAAGTAAGTGGGCATTAGGAATTCTCTTTTTTTAAAAAAAAAACAAAAAAACAAAACAACCCAGACACATTTAACAAGAACATTCAAAGAATGAATTAAAGTTAACCATAATAGCCAGATTTATCCATTCCTGTCAAATAAAATAAACATGCTTAAGAATCATTCTTTGATTTCATTATAAATATAATTAATTTGGAAATTTTTTTAAAAAGTCTTTTTTTGTCCTATATATAATATCATACTATGTTGGGTTCAGGTAATGCAAATTTGTCTTACATTCTTGAATTCAAGCTTAAAGTAATCTCTTCCTTGTATCTGTGGGCAAATATATAAGCAGCTGGAGTATCATTCAAACTGAACAGATGGATAATCATAGTGTGAGCAGATTGGTGAAGAGGCACAGTGTAGGATGTGATGCCATCCTCCTCTGAACTTTTTTGGAAAAGCAGCTTTTCTATTAAAAAAAAGAAAAACAACAACAAACACAATGACTCTTCAGTCCCAACCTAGTAATATCTCACCATTTAATCCACGGTGCAATCTACTGCATGTTTACAGTACATGTTCAAGATGTCCCAAGCCTATCATTACATTCATTACATGCTGTGAATGTAAAAACCTCCTTGCCAGAATGCAAATTGCCAGCTCAGGCATTTCTGGTCCAACTCTTATTGAGAGAGAGATTCACATACACAAAGGAGATGCCCCAGTCTCTCCCTCTTGGGAGACATACTAAAGCCTTCATTTAAAATAGAAGGCAAAATTCTATACAGTGAAGCTTTTAAAACAGTTGGGTTTATCATCTTCCAGCAGCTTTTCATTAAAGTATGAAATTCTTCAAAAGCAAGAAAATTGCAACAAACTGAATTAGAGAAGCAGTTGCTTCAGGTGGTGCTATTTTGGTAACAATAAGCAAAAGTCCAGTTCATGTCTTTTCTGGTGGTGCTAAATCAAATTTCCATGATCTAAATTCTTCTATATAAGCTAGTATATTGTACATAATTCATCTTTATGTATTGTAAGATATGTTCATAATTTGTCTTTAAATTCTTTATATCATTGGTTTTTTGAAGAAATTCTTGTTGACTTCTAATTTTATGATGGACAACTCTAGAATTATGCTTGCAATCTTTTACGTTGATATCTCTGTAATGTATCTTTTACTGCATGAGGCTTTCCAATTGTGTTTGGACAATGACTCCTAACATACATCCTTTGATCATAACTGCTGGAATTGCTGGGATTAATATTTATCAGTTTTTAGAGGGCCACAGCTTAATATAATGCATGAACTAGATCACCACAGTATTTTCAACCAATCCTGGTTAATATATTATAGTGTTACCTGATTTGTGAATTTTTCTTTTATTGGGATTGAACCCTTTTATTGGGATTGAGCCCTTATCTTTCACCTAACAACCTGAAGCCAAATGATGATGCTGGAATAATTCTAAACCAGGTTTAGATATACATTTTAGGGATTACAAGTCCAGCCTATCCCATAAATCCCTTCCAGACAAATCTTTCAGTCCTCTTAAAATGATATACTTTGCCCCTTCCTTTATTGCAATGCTTCTCAAATCTGGGTAAATTCCTCTAAATTAGGTAAAAGTATTTTATTGTTATAACGTAATCATTCAAAGTCTGATGAGGTGTTTGTTTCGAGACCTTTTTCTTCCTTGCTTATCTCTTTGGTAATGGTTCTCCCCTCTCCCCTTCAAGGCTATGTCCTTTATTTTTTACACTGGCTACCTGGTCAAAGAGATGGCAGTGTTGTTTACCAAGTAAGTCAAAGGCATCTGAAAACTGCACTTGAAGGTTAGGGGTTATCACGAAAGTGTTTTTTCACATATGGACAAGAGAAGAAGCATAAGGTTGCAACAGTAGATAAAATATATTTGCATATATTAATTTGTACAGATGTAGATTTGAAAATAATTTCTTAACATAAATGGAAACATGGTAGCTCTAACTATAAGGAGAATGCAATGCAGAAATGACTTGTGTACTCCAACTGTCTGCTCTTTCTAACTCGTGATGAGCAGTTTCAGAATCCCTACCCTTACTTTTCCTGCTTCCTTACTTTTAAGTCACATTTGGGCCATGCAGTCCTTTAAGCAAAGGACTGTAAAGTAGAACATCTTGCCACTGAAGCTAACAAGAACAATTTTAAAGAATAGATACAGTAAGAACTGGAGGCATTTTTCTAAGCTCTTAGATTTTACTTTAAAAATTCAATTTCCCCCCCAAGTTCAGTTATTAGAAAGTTCGCATCTTTAGATGAGATGTTATCAAAAATAAAAATCTATAAAATGTTCAACTAATCTATCAGTATTTTTAAGGGCTGCTAATATTCATCAGCTTTGTGTCACAAACCATTGCTATATTTCAAGCTTTGCTACAGAATGCTGGTGCTAATAGAATTTTTTCCACTTAACAGAGGTCTTCAATATCTCTGCTACACATGTATTGCTGTTACTGTGCATGTTTATTAAGCCTCAGAGAAAGGGTGGGCACTTTCTCAAACATATTTTCCATAATGGTAGGAAATGTACAATCCAGATAGACAGCAACATCCATAACAAGCCAAAAGAATGTGAAAATAACACATGTACATCATTTTTATTACTGACCAGGATGGCAGGGTTGAGAAGATGATTATCTGATTTGCAGAAGATCCAAAACTAAAGGCTGGCTGATGCCTTAGAAGACAAAGAAGATTAAAGAACATACAGATAAGTTTTGAACAGTCAGTCAAAATGAATAGGATGAAATGTAACAGGGAGAAATGCCATGCAACTTGTGAGAGAAAATGAAAGACAGAAGTTTAAGATAAGACATATCTGACTGGTAGTAGCCAGTGAAAAAAATATCTAGATGTTTTAGTAGTATACAAGTTCAACATGAACCAACACTGTGGTGCAGCTGCTAAAAAGGCTAGTGCTATCTTGAGATGCATGACTATAGATTAAAAATCATAGAAAGTGCTTTTCAACTCGATTCTGCTGGGATCTTGGTGTTTACTATGCTTGGTTATCTTCTTGCAATTATTCCTTACCAAACTCGCTAATATTTCCAGTGCTATGACACAATGAAGTGAAGTTTGCTGGCTTTTTATGTTTAGTAGATTGATTTACCTACTTTGATCAGATTCTTTTCATAGGCTATGACGGTTGTGCTTTAGTTGGTTGCATGGAAACCTTTATGGGATTGCATGAATACCCATCACAAGTTCCATCACATTGACAGTTGCTATAAAGATTATCAAAAGTTCCTTTTATATAATTCTATGTATTTCACTTTTTGGATGCTTAGTTATGTTGGTGCTATGCATAGTTTCATCTTGCTCAGTTGTTTGATTTTCTGAAGGCACTGTGATGATGAATTAATAGCACATTACTCTAATGTGGTGTCCACATTTTTAATGTGTTCTTTGGCTAAATTGTATGTTGGGGCTCTGGTAGCAAAATAATTGGATGGAATGGGATATCTGCTTGGTGCATGTTTGAGTATCCATGGAAATGTTGGAGGATGTTCCACAGCATTTCATACAACATTGTTCTTTTTTTGTATTTTTGTCTTCTCTTGATTAGATCATTGAGAGTTATCTTAATTTGTTTTTTCTGGATCAGATTCATGTTTAGGAAGGTGTATATTTCTTGTTCATTCAACAATTATTTGGCTTTCTCAATGTATTGCCCGCTATCTATAACTGTCTGTATTTTTCTGCTGGAAAAATCCAATGCAAGTACATCATCTGCATAATTTGCACAATAGTAAGTTACTATTTGTCTCCATTCCTATATATACCCATGAGCAGAATTTAGTATCAAGTAATGTCTTCTTCACCATCCCAATAAGGAAGGAAAATTGTTACTCTGTTCTTCATATCTTAAACCCAGAGCTAGGCAACTTAGTGCCATATTCCTACAGGTTTGTTTTTTGACAAACCTGTCAAAAATGGCAAGTCCTCTACTGTACTTGGTCATATTTTTAAATATGGTTTTTAATTGAGAAAATAAATAATGGAACCCATTATTAAGTAGTGTGCCTACCTTTAGCTTCATTTAATTTCAGTTTCCTTATGAGGAATCCAGAAGCATTCTTAGAACATAGAAATGAATGGTACCTACAGCCCATGCTCTTTGAAAGTATATCCAGGAGGGAAGATGGGAAAATAAAGTTAAGAGTAGCACAGAAAAAATGACAGGAAGAAGCCTTACTAACTTGCCTTGTAGTAAATGGGCACCTTGTGATTGGTTATGGCAGCCACTTTATAAGTCTGCAACTTTTCTCCTGCCATTTTGTGAAAGCATCTATGACTTCTTCAAAAATCCAGATGTGCCAACTGACAATACAAAGTTACTGATCACAAACTATTGACATTTTTTTCTTCTCCAGGTGAAACTGTTGTACCTTCATTATAAGCTCTGCTGAAAATTGGAAGCACAGGACAGATCCAAATCACGCAGAATTTGAAGAGTAAGGGAAACTAACTCCTTTAATGGCTTCTGGTTTGACGAAGGCTTTGGATTTGCTAAGAATTTTTTATTTTCTTTATACACATCACAGAAGTGAAATGCCCAGGAACTAAAATATAAGAAAATGCTAGATAAATAATTAAAGGGGATTAAAAAGGTTTGAAACACATTGACAGCAGAGTAGCAAACCTAAAAGAATGAACGTTAATATTTATTATGCTCGAGGCAGAACTCTAGATTAATAATAATATTCTTTCTAATTCTCTTATTTCTTCAGCCTTAGCCTCCTAATATGCTGATTCCTGGTGTGTAGGGTAATATTATAGAATTTCTAACCAAGGTGGTCTCTCACATCTAAAATACTAGTCTATGTAAGTATCACATGTGCACATCCTTGAACTGAAGCACACAGAGGAATTCATCAAAATGTGTGACTCATAGCTGTATTAGTTTTATTAGTTTCAACCATTAATATTATAGTAAAATAGCTCAGATATCATTACCACTATGAAAACTGCTCATGAACTGTTTTTTAAATTTTCCAAATAGTAGTTTTTTCTTTACTATGTATTATCTTGGACAGTCCATCAGGCAGCATTGAGTGGGGCAAGTTGATCATTATATTAAAAAACAACATTATATTAAAAAACAATCACAGAACATTTTGAGCTCTTTGAAAAAAATCTGGTGGACTCTAGTACAATATTCATGGAAGATGGTCAATTTGTTATACTTCTTATACTATAACCATACAAAAAGGTGGGAAACCATAAGTTCAATTCCTACCTTTGCCATGAAAGCCAGCTGGGTCACTTTGGGCCAGTGGCTCTTTCTTAGCCCCCCACCCTGCCGCCAGATTGTTGTTGTGGGGAAAAAGGAGGAAGAAGATATTTCCAAGCTTTGACTTCTTTGTAAAATAATAATGGAGGGATATAAAAATTACTATATTTCCTTAGATTTTTATGTTGTAGCAAAATCATCAAGGGTGCATTTTATCTGTCTATTACAACCTGAACACCCTGTTTGTATACCAACCTAATTTGTTCAGTATTCAAATCTCCCAAGATCATCCTCAGAAAGGCAGGAATAAGGCAGTATTTTACCTCAGAGTTTGTTTGTCTTGGTGGGGGAGGAAAAAAAGCCTATTTCTCCAACAGAAGAAAATATATATAGGTCAGGGTTGACTTGTGAAGTCCGACTTCTCTAAAGCTAATATTTGCAGGTCTACTCATCCTTATGACATATTCACAAACCCAGCTAGGTCTCTACAGTTCTCAAAACACCTGCTAATAAAAGTTGAAAAGTAGCCCCTTTTCTGCATTGTATAACAACAAATTAACAATTTCAGTAGTTTGCACAAACGTGATATTTTTACAATCAGACCCCAATTATTTTGGCTATGAAAATTATTCCTATTGAAGTTCAAGGCATATAACAACTTTTCAGTAAGTAAGTACCTTTGAAATTAAGGATAACCAATAATTAGGCAATCCACAATGAATAAAATAGTAGCAATAAAACCACTGGAAAATATATTCCGATTTGTCTATACCTACAAAGAATAGAATTGTACAGTGGTTTTCCTTCTGATGCTTTATAGATGCAAAAGTTGAATTTTGAAGAAACAGGATAGAAAGAATATTGGCACTTTTGAACATTGATATTGGATAATATTGTGGTTAGTCCTATTCAAAGAATTAGTATAAACTATTATATTTTAGACATTATTTCCTAATCCCTGAGAAGTCCATAATGCTAGGAAAAGTAGAAGAAAAGAGGATGATCAGCAACAAAGAATATAGACTAGATTACAACAGCAAATGAAGCAACATTTAAAGGCCCAAAGGAAGATTATCATGGAGTAAGTCTATTGATATGGTCACTAAGAATCAACTTCAAGCAGATAACATTTAATCAATACTTTATCAATATAATATAACATGAAATAGTACATATAATACACATTTAAAAAAAATTTCTCAGAGTTATGACAGAGCCAGCAATTCTCCTTAAAATGTCCGACTCGGGAGAAGATTCTTACTTGGGAAAAATGCCTCCTTTACAAAGACTTCAGCTTTGGGCTTTTTATCTAGATAAATTTTATTTGATTATCAATGTTCATATCTTTCCTCTATATACTGTGAGTAGTAGGTTAACTCCCTTAGAATGAAAATATGAACACTTTCTATCCTAAGGGGGAGAGTGTTCAAATGGACCAACATGTTTTGGTTAGCTGTAAGGTCCTCAGCTCAATTTGTTTTTTTGTAGTTTCCTGGATTAAAAGTTGCAGGCTGCAGCTCTTTCTCTAAAGACTAATATTAGGAGGAAATGGCAATATAGGAAATAATTATTCTGACTTATTTGCAAGGTTTCTATAAAGACTGATGGGAATTTTAAGATAATTACAAGAAAGCTAACTCTAACTATAAAGAATGTTTGATCATTGTGAAGCAGAAGCATAGTTATCCTATATCTGTATTACAAAAATCTGAGTGATTAGCAGCCTTTTAGTGGATAGCCAGATTTTTACAGTTTTGACATAGTAGCCCTAGCCAATAAGAAAACATAAACAATAATGAAGCACAGTCTCAGGTTTTGAGACTTTCCAGAAAAACAATTGTACTTATAAGAATCAGTATTTAACATATTGGTTCCTTTCTCATGAGATTTATTACTCAGCATGACTCTTTATGGTAGCATCAAATATTCTAAGAACATCTGTTAACAAAGCAGATACATCTGAATCATGAAGATCTTATTATCACTATGATTTATTTCTGTTTCATTTATTGGCAAGAGCCACTTATAGTGTCTTGATCATTTAATTACCTCTTGGTCATTGAAGAGCTGTTGGAAGTATTATAGTACTGTTTTGGGATTTCTTTTTTTTTTAATTAGAAGATTCTTTTCCATTCCTTCCATTTCTTTTAAAAGCATGAGAATAAAGTCTAAATGATGAGCCTAGGTGGCGCAGTGGTTAGAGTGTTGAACTGCAGGCCACTTCTGCTGATTCAATCTAGCGGTTC
>JANHFL010008364.1:248352-267282 GCA_032468155.1 Oxyrhabdium leporinum
AAAGAAAGAAAGAAAGAAAGAAAGAAAGGAAGGAAGGAAGGAAGGAAGGAAGGAAGGAAGGAAGGAAGGAAGGAAGTCACAACAAAAGTTGTAACATTTTACTTCCAAACTAGGAATAAAATTGTAATAATGTCCAGATTTTAACATTTCATTAGCCAAGTTCAGTACATTGTTCTGCTGAATAGTCTTAGAAAACAAATGACTCATGAATTTACTTTGTATTCAGATTTCTTTGATGTACTCTAGCTTCTATTTTTTCCCCACTGACTTACATCTCAATAGAGTAGAGAGCTTTACTGGTCCCAAATTCTTGTCACACCTGAATCCAAGGTAATGGACACAGCTGTTGTAATACTTGTTGAGTAGAAACAATTAGGCAGGAAATTCAGGATTGTCACCCTGAAAGTAAATATTACCGATTAACCTAACTCTAACTGCAGTCCACATAATAATAATTGGGCCAGAGATAGATCAAAACTTTGGACTTTGGACATTAGGATTCAAACAGACACTGGGCATAATAAGCTGGTGGATTGCGGGAGTCACGTTTCATACCTGAAAAAGCATTAGATGTGGCATAAATGTCCACAAAATGATTAAAATGATAGCAACATAAGCTTTTCAACTTAGAAACTGACAAATGTAGGAAGGGGTCTAACAAACAAATATACAGTTATGCATTGCATGTTCTATGTAGATATGATCATGAATGGTGTGAAATCCAAAAGGTTTTTCTGCAGGAAAATTATGGAAGTTGTATGTTGTAAGCTGCAATGATAACTAATGTGAACTGCTTAAAAAAGGATTAGAATAAGGTTACCAATGACCACTAAACATAACAGATGGTTGTTATGAGTATCAGAGGCTGTATTAGTATCAATTACTGCAGAAAACTGATAGAAAGGTACTATTACAATTATGTCTTGCTTATGGATTTTCCACAAAATCTAGTTGTCTACTTTAGGAGCACAGTGCTATAATCAACTGAGTTTCTATATGATCTAGCAGAACTGCTTCATCTGCTTTTGGTTGCTAAAGAACATCCAGTGTTTGGTAAAAAAAAAAAATTCTACTTGTTTTATAATGTGTCCTGTACACATACTTAATTTGTTCTATGCATATAGTTAATGGGGTGGGAAGCACTGTAGGTTCAGTCTTGAAAAGTGTTTTGGAACATGCAGAAGTACAAATATAACATCTATCTATAATATCTTAAAGCAATCACATATAATCCTCAAAAAGGCAAAAATCACAATTTTCTATCAAGATTACAATATTAATAGTTAGTGATGATTGTGGTAACAGTTGTTACCATGCATGCTTTTTTTAAAAAATGGTATTCATTACAATTAACTTTTTAATTTCTGCTTCTCAGTCCAATGGCAGAGAATATTTCTGGCAAAGTGATAAGAGAGGTTAAAGAAATGTTGTGGTCAATGTTAGGCAGTCTGAGGAAAAATATCTAAGCATGATGATGTGAAGTTATCATTTAAAAAGAAGTGTCAAATTCGATTTCATTGAGGGCCGCATCAGGGTTGTGTTTGAACTTGGGGGACTGGATGGCATGGCCAGGATGGGCATGGCCAGGGTGGGTGTGGTCTGCTCGACATCTCTTTTTGGCTGCGACAGTCTCCTGCAGCCCTCTGCCAGTGAAAACGGGGCTTGGGTGGCTGCGTATGTCCCCCCTGAGCTCCATTTTTGACTGTGGCAGTCTCCTGCAGCCCTCTGCCAGTAAAAATGGAGCTTGAGGGGCCCACACGCGGCTCTCCCAAACTCCATTTTTGCTGGCAGAGACACCACGGGCCAGTCCTTCGCTGTTTCCAGGGCAGTCATGTGGGTGAGATCTAAGCACCTTTTAGGCCAGATGCAGCCCGCTGGCCTTGATTTATCTCTGATTTAAACTGTCATAACAGCCAAATTTATCATAAGATGTTTCTCTGTTACAACATTAGCATAAGTGCAATAGGGAGTGCTGGTGCTCATGTTTGAAATGACTTCAGTGGCTAATAGCCAGTTCTAGATTTAACTAGTGTCTTCTACCACAGTCAAGACCAAACATTAGTCCATTCCGCAAGACATGAACTCATGATGACAAGGTCATGTAGAGTGCTGTTTCTACATTCATAAACATAAGTTGAATTTTCACACCCTGGTTTACTGAACATGCCACTATGACCTTATTTTGCACATATAACCCATAATTAATAGTTAAGCTAAAAACAAGCACAATTTTGCTTAACAGGTTTTGTGAACCCAGATAGGATGAAATGATTATGTGCTATCAAATCACTGTCAACTTGTTAGCAATTATATGAGTAGATTTTTTCCAGAAAACTCTGCTCCTTGAAATCTTCCAACTGAATGCTTAACATTATCATCTTCAGAGAATCAATTCCAATCACAACAAAGGATTATTCTGTGCCCATAAGAGAAGCCAGAGGTCTAGTTTACTTTGAATACTACCTTAAAGTAAATTAAAGTTGTGCAAAATTTCACCATTGTGGCAGGAAAAAGCCAGGATTTGGCATAATAGAAGGCAGATAAAGATACTATCAACTGATCGGGGTGGTGGTGGTGGTGGTAAATTCCTTCCTGTATAGATTTGATGCTATATCTGGTAATGCTATCTGGTGCTCTTCCCAACTGTACTGCAAAGTGTATGATCAGGCTGGTAAACTAATTGACAGATGTTGCTTATAGTGAAAGTCCAGAATGAATTTTTCCCCCACTCAAATCAGAAGCACTGAGGAACTTCTGGGTTGAAAGAATTAATCAGTGATATCACCATTGACCTGGGGATGCTCAGTTCGGGGCTCCTTTCATGTCCCCCAGCAGGAGCTGGAGTGAAGGATGAAAGCTCAATCCCACCTCATGGCAGCTCTCAGGTCTCAAACACAGGCTTGCTAATCTCCTGCCCAGCACTTGAGTCACCATGCTACTTGCCCAGAATGATGGGCAATACTAAGAATAAAGAATCCTATGCTCACAAAATGCGGTTGTTTTTTTATACTTTAAACTGTATAAACCTCAGCAACTGAGTAAATAAATGTACACAAAATTTTATTAGATTAAGCCGCCAAGAGTTTTTAACTACATCATATAGTCAAACCTGATTAATGAGAGCTGCCTATATGATGAAAACCAAGGCTATGTGTTGTTTTTCATAAATAATACAGAAATTATTGCTGTCTGCAATAAAGAAACATGCTGCCAGTAAAGAATTAGGAAAGTTCCTAACAGATTAGACACTAATTGATCCTTAAATTATTCATACCATTACTCTAGGTACTTATTGGTGCTGGTTTTTTGTCTCTTTTCCTCTTTCTCTTCTTGTTTCAAATCTCAAGTATAAAATGTTTTCTTTAAAAATAAATGTTTGATCTATGGTGAAATCCTTTTGTTAGGTTATTCATGAGTAGTCTATATGTGGAGGAATGAAATCATAGTCATTAAGATGTAAATTTAAAATTTGTATATGTGTAGCATGTGTAATATTCCATGCCTCAGATCAGCAAGCATTTATCTGTTAAGATGTCTTTTTGGCAATTAATGCAATTAATACACATTTAGTTGGAATAAGCTTCATTGAAATCACTAGAGGTTGCTTCTAAATAAACATGTATAAGATCTTGTGTAAAATAAGATTTCAAGAACAATTTGCTGTAGTTTGTGCTTTATTCCCCCCCCTCTCTCTCTATATATATATATATATTAAAAAAAACCCAGTATTTCTGAATTTTATAAAAACTTCCTGCCTCATTCTGGTGGTCAATTCCTTTGGGCATAAATAGAAGAAAGAGAAATGGGAGTGCCAGGAGAAGGAGAGAAAGAACTTGAAAATGAATAAGTGGTCTCACTCATATTTGCTTCTGGCTCCACATAACATTTGTTGCAGCTAGATCTTTCTATAGATGGTCTCTGGGAAGATGAATTCCACAATAGAAAAATAGTTGCTTATCTGAGCTTGAAACCAATGCACAGATCTTTCGTTAAGAACATCTTTGCTGAAAAAAGACAAGCTTGACACTCCTTTTCCTTGTTACTGTTAAAGTACTATATATATTAATGTTAATAAAAATGGGTCAGAGGTCCTCCTTTGATAGGCTAATTTATTTTCATTGCTTTGCACACATAATGAAAAACAGCGGTATTTCTATTTTTTGAGTAATGTTGCTTTAATAGTTTATGTGGTATTTAAACTTTTTAATAACCTGAAAAAGTATACCCAGTGTCATGCTTGTTGGCTCAATGTGTTGTGTTCAGCTACTATGATTGAAGAGGATCTAATGGAGCTTACAGGGTAAAATAAGACCATACATGCCAGCCTTGCTTCCAGCAGCCCACCCTTCTCCTACTCACCATGATGAAATCTGCAGAGAAGTTTTACTCATATGTAATAATGCAGGGATCCAGATTGCAAGGAGGTTTTCCGTTGTACTACAGTAAATTGAGTAGAGGTTTCATACAGGTCTTTTAGCAAGACTGTATGCACCCTCTTGGATGTTAACATTTAATATCAGTGTTCGTTTTACACTGGATGTTTTTCCTGAACAAACTATGCCAAAAACAAAATTAATATTACCAACAAATCTGTGCTTATAAGGAAAGCACAAACCAACTGATTATCACCCATAATTCACACAAAGTATTTGTAAACTGTGCTTGTGTTTCAGATTCAGACTCAAACCTGCAACACTTAAATTATATGTGAATGTATGCCAGTCTTTATCATTCTCTGTCTTTCTTGATCCATTTTAACTAACTCTTGCAGCTGCCTCTCTGTTCTCTAATTCTACTAATGGGTTACTGAACATTAATCAGGTCTACCCCAATAGTCTATGATCTCCTAAAAATGAACTGTTACTTATTTGATACTGTATAGTGTACTAATGATTTGGAAAGACTATGTGTATATTGCAATCTGTCAAGACTGGATAAAAAGCAAATTCCAAAAAAATCTTTGATATAGCAAAGTAGTTTATAGGAGTAAGATCAATGTAAATCTTATTCGGTTTCTTTGAAATGTAGGCCAGGTCTGCTGAGCATGAGGCTGATTTTGAGCTGAATTGGTTATTTTGCTGCTCATACTATTTGTCCTGTTTATAAACCCTTCCTTATAGCTTCCAAAATATAGTAACAGCAGATGTGACATGAGAATGATGCAATAAAACATCTAAGTGAAAAATGTAGTACCATCAAATAGCAAGGAATGGCAGTCAATGGCATAGTCGTAATCTAATGGTCAATGCCAAACATTTCTTTCTGTAAAAATAAAAATCAGTTGGTCCTCTGAATGATGAGTCCCTTTTGAATCCAACTTTCAATAGTCAGAGGGTGTGCCATATTCTAATTTTGAATTTAAGGGTTACTGTGATGCTGCAGCACTATACTCATTTCCTTTACTTCTCCTATCATATTTTCCCTTTATATTTGTAATTTTGTATGCTGATATGAAAAGACTGGTCATAGATAGACTGAAAATTTCAAGTCTATCTCTACTTCTATTAATAGTTTATTGAGAAAAATATAAAATAGTCCATTGAAAAATTATTTAATTTTTGCTTTGAATTGGGTAAAACAATCTGGGCAGTGTTAAGTAAATTATCATTGTTCTGCACAAACACTCTGATTGCCATATTTTCTACCAACTGCAGTTTCTGGATCACCTTCAAAGAGAACTCCATGTAGAGCACATTACAATCGTCTAAGGTGATCAGGCATAAATGACTGTTGCCAGGACTTTTCAGTGCAAAAAAAAATGTCAGGGTTTCAGCCAAGTCTCCCTTTTCCATTCAGCACTCAGTAACCAAGTTATCCAAGTAATAATTTATTAGAGAAACCATGTTGGCACATTTGGGAAAAACCTGAATCTGAAGCTCCAGGTTTTTCTCTCCCCAAGAGAAATTCAAAGATCCACCTGCCGGCCATCTCCCAAAGGTCACATGGCCCAATCCACATCCAGCTTAACTGGATGCCTTCTTTCTGGCACTGCTCTTCCAGGTGCAAGTTGACATGTCCTTGACTCTCTCGGGAAGAATGTTGTTGTGTCTATGCTCCCCTGCTCCCCTCCCCTGTGAATATCCCCCCTCCCAATTTCCCAGGCACTAAAATGTGGCAGCTGCAGAGGCCTTCTACAAATATGGCTCCCAAGGCTGACAAAGGCATGAATGGCCCACTAACCTAACTGGACAAAGCCTGTCCCCTCCATCCCAGGGTCCATCTGCTGTTCTACAGGAGCCATGATTCCAAGGGGAATCCAAGTTGTGAACCTGTTGTTGAGGGAGAATACTTTCATCTAGTACTGTCCACAGAATTGACATACAGCCAAGATATTTCCAAGCAAAAAACGTATGGCTGGGATCCAGTTTAAGTCTGTTTCATTCCATTGAAACCTTCATGACCTCCTGATGCCAAGTAACAACTTCCATAGCATCTCCATTGTGGACATGTCCTAAGAAGGTAATGTATAATAAGATACAACCAGTATCATAATCAAGAAATATGTTTCTAACTCCTTTCTTTAGCTGTTTCTCAGTCTTCTAATGCATTTTTCTACTCTCACACATAGTACAGGTAGCCCTCAAGGTATGACACAATTGAGCACAAAATTTATGTTGCTATGTGATAAATTTGTTAAATGAGTTTTGCCCCATTTTACAACTTTTCTTGCCACATTTGTTTTAAGTGAATCACCACACTTGTTAAATTAATAACCTGGTTGCTAATTGAATCTGGTTTCCCCATTGACTCTGCTTGTCAGAAGGTTGCAAAAGGTGATCACATGACACCCGGGACACTGCAGCCATCATAAATGTGAGTCAGTTGTCAAGCATCTGAATGTAAATCATGTGGCCATGGGAATGCTACAATGGGCGTAAATCTGAAAAATAGTCATGTCTCTTTTTTTCAGCGCTGTTGTAACTTCAAATGGTCACTAAGTGAAGTCAAGGACTACCTGTATACCATAAGGAAGGTGAAAATTTTTCCTTGCCAAGAGCCTAAATCAATTTATTTCACTTCCTTTTTGAAGTTACATTAAGTCTATATGAAAACATGCAAGGGATGGTTAGATTTTAGAGCTGCTGGTTGCTTGCTTCTGCTGCAAATGAGCCTAGCAATCCATTTTTCTTAAAATTAAACATTTGCCTTCCTTTCCATATTCATTTTAAATAGTTAAATTGGATATAATAATATCCTAAATATTTCTATTTACTAATTTTCATCTTTATGTAACTTTATGGCTGACCAACCTGTAGTGTATTGACTGTGTTGAAGTTTCAACATTATTTGTTTCTATGCTTTCTGCAAACTTTTTGGATCATTTATGGCCCACAATTCTACCAGTATGATGCGGCAATTCAGGTTTACATTAAAAAGGAGACTAAGGTCATGCCATCTCCTCCGGTTAGTCATTGTCATTTATTTTCTCAGCACTTGAGAGCATCTGTAAATTTTGTAGATGGCTCAAATGATGTTACCATCTGCTGGGAAGCTCCAATTACAATCCATTCCTTAGCAAACAGGTGTATATGTAAAAGTTCATATTTTTCTAATTAGCAATCTTTTGGCAAGAAAACTAGAATTAGAACAGGCAAGGAGATTAAATTTTGCTTGTACTTTTTGAAATTATTTTCAAATTACAGACTAGGGAACTGAAGATAGAACATTAAAAAGAAATATTAAATTTCTTAATTTGTACAGATTGTATAATAAATAGATAACCCATATTTGGATACAGCCATTTATTATCATTCCTTTACTGGGAAAAGATTCTATTGTAAGATCTCATTTGCCAATTTTCAGTTTAAAATATATTGCTTCTCCATGCCCAGGACCATGGGGAACTAGTCAAGGTAAAATTTGACAAATCAAGAGTAGTGCCAAGAAAAGAATATTGGGAAATATGGGCATTGTTTAACCAAACTGAATCTTTTCACTCAAGACCAGAACTGTATTTCTGGAATGGGGAATGAACTCATCCCAAAGCAAATTATTTGTGGACTGTTCCATATGTTCACTTTTAAAATAACACAAGCTGTTCATTTGTATCAAGCTTTCATCTAAGAGGGAGTCTATCCTTTTTGCTGCACAATGTTCTCAGTAAGTATTTGGTTTCAAGGCCAATGGAAAGTCCAAGATAAATACAAACTTAAGAAAGCCTGTTGAGCAGTGCAGTTCCAGGCTCATGCGCTTAATGCTGGCTTCCTTGATTCTTGCTGTCAAAGAATGTCAAAGAATATTGGAAGATAATGTATTGTAACCAAATTGTCTTTGACACTGATGCATTTAACCATGATTTCACTAACAAATGCTCCTTGTACGCATCCTGAGTTCTTACACATTTATTGTGTACTTGTACACTGTTCTTTTTAAGGAACTCAAACTCTTTTACAATCAGGAGTTAAATCACTCTGAATTTAGCATTAAAGTAGATATCACTTCCTTAACAGCACCAAACCAAAAATAGGACTGAAGAGACTGGAGAATTGAAGCATTTAGTTTTAGCTTTAAAAATATCATCAATAATTTAGGGTAGAATTCTGCAGAACATTTACATTTATGAGGGGTCCTTGGTGCTCTCTGAGCTTGGTTGTTTTCTTGCAGATGTTTCATTACCCAAACTAGACAACATCATCAGTGCAGTCCATTACCTAATTTGGATAATAAAATATTTGCAAGATGCAAGTTCAGAGTGCACCAAGGACCCCTCATTTCAACCCTGAGCTACAAACATTCTCCTTTATTGTTACCTTTATCTTGTCAAGTATAATAATAGTTGTTAGGAATAATGTACCCTATGAAATAATCAAGTAAAAGGTCTATGTTGACTCATAGCAAAGGAATATTGAATCAAGTATTGTGTTTTCCCTAGGGATCAACCGGATCCCTATAGGAAGTCTTTAGAATCATGACAGTTCTTTCCCATTCTGATGTCCTGCTGCTGAAGATAGTATACTGTTTTATAAATACCAGCAGCCTTACTGTGAATGATCATCTATTTTCGGTTAATTGATTAAAAGCTAGATTCAGAACAATGGAAAATTATTTCAGATATCAGATACCTATATGATTTTTTACAAAAACAACTCATAAATGTGAGACATCAGAAATGTATCAGTAAATTTCTCACATGTAGACACATTATTGTTACAATATGTGTTTTTTTAATCTAAGATCTGAATTTATAATGTAGTGACTCCAAGATTTGATGAAACAGAATATGCAATGTTATGCTGAGTTCTCTAACACAAAATATTGGATGCATGTAAATGAAAGCCTTTCAAAAGCTTTGCTGCACATTGGAAAATTGGCCACTTTAAAAAAGAAATAAACAGCATTTCTTCATGAAGGCATATCTCATCTTCCTCGTGTTCCTGCTCCTCCTCCTTATTCCAAAAATATCCTTCAAAGAAATTGTAGATTTCAAATTATGTATTTTCTTAAGAATGTAGAATAGGATGTACACTTTATTATAAGCCACTACTATGTATGAATGTCCAGCCTTGGAATTAGTTTCTTTTCACAAATGCACATAACAACATGCATTGCTTAGTATGTATGAAATATTGCTGGTTTAGTTTTGAAGACATAAGAAATACATTCCCTTTCTGTTGCTACCATTGCCTTACATTAAACCTGAGAGATTACAGCAATGTGCAATTTAAAGCATTTTATTTCACTTAAAGGAAAAGAATAAAAGCTCTACATTCATTGTGTTGTATTCCGTAAATATAATTAATCTTATTACAGGAATAAGTAGGAGAGAGGGACTGTCAAGATTAACAGCTCCAATGTTTTTCCAAAATAGAATTAGTGAAGCTAAAGCAAAACTAAACTGAAAGTGTGAAAAACCTTTTAGATGTTATATGTTATATGAAACTGAATTCTATTTAATTCAAACTAATGATTTGTATAAAAGCTTGCCTTGGTAAAAAGCTTTTTAGATTAGTGCAATCAGAAACCATAGTACATAAGTCTAAATTCACGGGGTTCACTTGCAGTCCTAACTATGGTAGTCAATCAGGAAATTAATTAGTAAGTCCTGCCATTCATTGCATTGATTATTCAAAAAATAGTCCATATTTGGAATTCTCAGTCTTCTACTGTTTTACTCAAGTTCTAGACCATGGAAAGACTGCAAGGAGAATAGCAAATCCAGCCAAGACTGATGAATAAATGTATGAATGGATCCTACTGTGAACAACTGGCAAATATTTCAGATAACAACTGTGCTAATGTGGGGATTTTGTAAAAAAAAATCAATACTTTAAAAATAAAATTAATGTCCAAACATAATGTATTTGTGTGTGTGTGTGTGTGTGCGTGTGTGTGTGTGTGTGTGAAAGAGAGAGAAAGAATATGTTTTACTATCTGAAGCACAACATTTTTCAATTACAGTCCTTCCTATATTACCAACTACTAAATAATGGCTGAGCCAAAATGTCTATTCTAACTTCAGTGTTCTATTTCCAGGCAGAGAAATATTAGAAACAAATATAGCATCATGTGGGGGTTATTTAAGAGGTAGGGTTAGTGACCTCTCAGAGACTGATAGCTAAACTCTCATTTTGATTTCCCAGAAGCTCCCACAGAATTCAGAATTGGAAATAAAAGTTATGGCTGCTAGAGAAACAGCCAATAAGACAAATGCTACTTTTGCAACAACAAACAGATAGCAATAGATAAACATTACGCTATACCAGAAAGCTGTGATTTTGTTTGAAACAGCCATTCCTTTGTTTAAATGAGTTGCTGTTGGACCATGCTTTGGTAGCATGTACTGATATTGGAAACTTCTCGGGAATCTCATTTTCTGGGATAAGGGAAATAAATGGGGTGTGTATGTGAAATTGGGGGGGTGCCTCCCCTCCCTTGATATTAATGGAAAAGTATATGTTTAGCATAGCTCAACAATGAAGCCTCCTGACACTTTAGGGCATCAGGAATTCTTAAGGTGGGCATATTCTACTTCAAAGTTTGGTAGTGATTGATTGATTGATTGACTGATTATGTGCCATAAAATCTTTCCTAGCAACTTCATAGATCAATTTTAGTCCCTCAGTACTTCACTGAAATATAAGGAATCCTGGAATCTCTGGGATACTTTTCTGGTGTTAGATGTAACATCAAGGTTAATAATTCTCTATTCTCCAGAAATTTAAAACAATTTTCAATAGGTAGTTTGCAACAGATGCTTCACAGACTTATATGGTTTCAGGAAGTTGCTTTACTGAAGATATGAAAGAAGTAATATATGTGAAGATCTGCCTACTGCAGAACACAGAAGTCAATCCATATCTATACATGTGTAATACATATCCTTATTAAGGTCTAAATTAACAGATGAAGTCACACATTGGATCTGGTTTTTCAGCGTAGTGCACTGTTATTTGGGTTGGGGGATATTAACATATGTCCCTTACAAAAACAATACAGTAGAAAATTTAGTTGTATGTATTAATTTTAAGACAGAAACTTTTTTGCATAATAAATAGATATATTTTGCTGTTATTAATTAGTGCCATGTTTAGCTTGGAATGTAAAATTTAAATAACTTTATGTTTATTGACACTGACATTTTAGAAATCACATTTGATATTAATATGTCTTTTTTATCGCTAAAGTTATGTTATCTAAATTTTTTAGAATGTTAACATGAAACCACACAAGAAAGGCCTAGAGCACTGTTGATTTAAGACAACAGGGAAAACCAATAGAGCCTTTATTTGGACTTCAGTTAGTCGAGGTATAAAGGGAAGGAGAAAAAAGATGAATTATAAGCAAAAAGCAAGTGTGGATAGTGCAGTGTTAAAAAACATAAGATTGAGAATGTGGCATTACAGTGCACAACACAAAACGGACAGAATTTGCACTGCAGTAACACATTTGCTAGCTTGACCATTTTGAAATACATATCTTGTGGAAGCCACAAGGCATTCCATAGGTTACATAAACCAGCCTTTGTCACTCATGTTTAAGAACTGCTAACAATTTTAGTAAGAAGGAAAAGCATTCTGTCACCGTCACTGATTGTTTTATTGAAAATTTTGACACACCAATTCTTATGCAAAGCATTTTAAGGCAGTACAGAAGATTAACACACATCCTATGTAATATAAAGTGGAATATAACAAAATAAACAATGAAAGCAAACAAACAGAAAGAATACCAACTCTATCAGTAGAATTCAGGAGACACTGTTCTAACGCCTAAATTTTTTCCACTGTTAGTTTTTATAACAAAAGTATCAGCCGCTAAAATAAAGATTTTCTTAAAATCATATTCCTTTATGAAGATTATCTGGACATCTTCATACAGCTTTCTTGACCCAATATGGAAGTAATTTGCCACTGCCTTTGGGATTTCTTCAACTTCCCAAAGTTACTTATAGCTTTAGGGTTTCCTGCTGCTTTCCATTCCAAGCAGTAACCAGATCTGACTTTGCTTAGTTTTTTCAACTTCATCAAAGGTTAACTATATAATATGCTGGTTATTTTTAAAAGATCAAATAATTTACCTCCAAATGTGGGGTGCCTCCCTTGAATTTTAGGCTGATGGATAGACATTATAATAATGGATTGTATTTAATTATCATTTTCACATTTTTTAATTCAAGCAATACGCAGGTTGTTTATTCTGAAATCTGGAAATTTAAAAAGAAATAAACACACACACTTATTAAAGATCAAATTCCAATGAATGACATATCTACATGACATATGCATACAACATACTGTATGTGCATCAATGAAGAAGGTGGTGCTTAAAGAAGTTGTGGTCTGTCCTCAAAACTTTTGAAGCTTCAGGGCTCCATTATTCTATTCTATTCTATTCTATTCTATTCTATTCTAAGTCTAGAAATGTAGAGCTCATTCTGAGCTAACATGCTTTTTTCAGTCTTGTTTACTGAATAAAGGAGATATGACGGTGATGGGGAAAATCTTCCTATAATTGAAAAGCTTTTGTTATCTGTGAAAGTCACAGACTCTCAGTTCCCACCCAAGGTATGTGCCATCTGATAAATGTCAGATCTTGTAGTCGCCTGTCCATAGAAGCAGGGCCATGAAGTCATGGTGACAAATTTTAATTAAAAAAAAAAAGCAGTGCTGGCCTTTAAGCTAGGAGCTTCTGTATAGAATATAGCACTGGATACTATGGAAATTGGCCTACTGTGGGTTATCTCTGCTGTCTTTATTCAGGAGCTCTTGGATATAATTGTACTTAGTACTTGTGCTTTTTATGTAATGTTTAGTGTCATAATGACTGCCCTGACACTTGGCAATAGCACTTAAGATGAACCTTGTAAATAAGTGACAATAGTTGTCATGGATGAGAGAATAGAAGAGATTAAACTGACAGATGGAAAACTTGTAATGTTACTTTAACATTATCCTAAAAAATAAGAATAGATTACCTTTATTGGTTTTCACCAAAACAGGCGGCCTTAATATATATTAAGAAAGCAGTGGTTCCATTTAACTGAAGAAGTGAAAGGACTTCTCTTTTTTTGTTGCTTTTTGTTTTAAATTTTATCTTAAGAAATCTGTTACTCAGCTTCAAATCAGCATCCAATGCTCGGTCTCACTGCTTTGATACTGCATTTGATACTGTTAGAAATCAGGTTGTGCTAAGCTGATATGTTTAACTACGGAAAATATAAAATTCCCTTAAAAAATAACTTTCTCATGAGCCAGAAATCAGAATTCACTGCCACTCAATCTGTTTCTCTATTCAGGTAAGGAAATATCTCTAAAAGGATGATCCAGCAGGGCACAGATTGCCTATTTGACCCCAAAATTCCATTTCATCCCTTCAAATGCCAATTAATATCATATTCTTTACAAGTGCATGTTCCCCTGTATCATAGGACTCTACCAATGCCTGACATGAGGCTGAAATTTCATATGAACTGAACCAGTTATCACAAAAATGCTTCATAGTACTTTAAGCCAACAATTAATGATACATTTTCATTTTCTCTGAATTGACAGATAATATATCATATACTAAGACAATAAGAACTCTTTTCAGCTCAGAGAAGAGCTTAGCCATGAAAGTAAGAAACTGAGGTCCAGAAATGCTTGAAATGAAAAATGATCTTCCAAAGTCACACATGGACAGAGATAATCATATCTGTAGGAGTGAATATTAATGCCCCGGTTATATGAAGGAATCCTTATCTTTTAGAAAACATCTTGAATAATAAGAAATTGAATAGAGAGAAAAAAGCAATAGGAGTACATGCTAATTTTTTGAAGTCACCAGGTTAAGAACATTCTTCTTAAGAGTGGTCAAAGACTCAGTGTAGAAGATCATTGCTGACAATAGGTTGGAAAATTATTGATTTTGTCTGTATGTGTATTGCTTGCTGCCTATACACATGTGTACACACATAGCATAAACTTCTGTCATAAAATACTCCCCTGACAGATTGCTTCATTACTTCAGAAAGTCTGGAGACATTTTGAGTTGAAATTTAATGAAGCATGTACTAATTAATGTGATATTCTGCTGTATCTATCCTCCTTCTCCTTCAAACTTTGCAACTAACAGACTTCTATGGCCTCTGAGTATGTTCCATGAGCCCCACTACATAGACCAGACCAGGAAATAAATACCACAGGAAGATCAAACTACTTAAAATGATTATAATAACAGAAATTATGTTGATTATGCAAAGCTTGATTATGCTGTGCCTTCCCACCATTTCCAGGTCATCACTGCCTGATTAACTTTTAAATATTATCTTGTTTCTCGGGGTTTAAAACCTTTTTGCCAAAGTAACTGTCCCTGCATATTTGAGAATACAGTATAAAGGTAAAGGTTTCCCTCTCAGTCATATCTGACCTTAGGGCGCAGTGCTTATCTCTGTTTCTTGACTGACGGAGCCCATGTTGTCCAAAGACAATTTCTGTGGTCATGCGGCTAGCATGTCAATACACCAAAGGCCAAAGTGGTACCTATTAATCTACTTATATTTGCATTCTTTCAAACTTCTAGGTGGGCAGGAGCTGGGGCAAGTAGCGGAAGCTATTCCATTGCACAGAGCTCAGATCTCAAACCTGACCTGTCAGCTCTCTAGCTGACAAACTCAATGTCTCCAACTGCTGAGTCATTGCACCCCTGAATATAGTATATCTAATTGCAATCCCAATCTTGGTGCAAGGCTTACCTAGCCATTTCATTGGAGAAATAAACAAAGGCAAAATCCAGGAAGAGAAATAAAAGATAAAGCAGTCTCTATCAAAGATGTTACAGCAGCCCTTTTGGGCATTCAAAATACGCATCAGTTTTGATGAATAAAATAGTGTGCCTTCATAAATGCTTTATCTGTATTCTTTTCTGGGTGGCTTTCATACATACAACCCCCCATACTCACCAATGAACTCCTCAACTTTAAACATATTTGGAGCTTCCTTTATTTCTATTTTCTTTTTCCTCCTTTCTCCTTGCATATGTCTAGTGAAGCAGATGGTACAAAGCTCATTTCAACTATCTTATGCTGTTTTTCTGGAAGGATCACTGGCCTGGCTTTCTCTTCCTAAGCCTATTATATCGTTATAGACAATATTACTTATCCATTACTTACTAATCTGTTTACTGTTGCATGGTAGGGTGTAGATAGCCTTTGTTGTGAGTTTTCTAAACAGAAAGTATTCCTTTTTCAACTTTTTTGTTTTTGCTATCTCAAGGCCACTAATTTGCCTGGTTGAGAATTCTGACATGTTTAAGGCGAGACTCTTGCATTTTCTAACAAAGGAAGAGCTGATGTGAAACCCCCAAGGTGATATTTTTAGCATACACTCCAATTTCTCATTACACGTTATCTCTAGTGGGCAAGAAAAGTGATTATTTTAAACTGTTTCTTGCCCCATGCTGGCAGCTTTTATAGCATTGTTGTATTACAGTTACGCCGATGGAAGCTATTATAAATAAGATTCTTCCATAAATCTGAACATTGGTATTCTAATGACCATAATGGGAAGAAAGGAAGGAGGAATTATTGGAATTATTGGAAAATAGGAAAAAGCTATGTAACATCCCGCTCATTTCTAACATCTAAAATTGAAGATATGCACATAAGGAGTAAAATGAATTGACATATGTAAAAAAAGGTATGGGGCTTCAGTCCTGTAGTCATACCTGCTATCACAACATTTTTAACTCTTCCTTCCACTGTTGGCATTATTAACATTATTGACATTATTAATATCAATATTATACTTGGTCAAACAGTCATCCAGATGTTTAGACTGGATTTGGCATTATTATCAACCTATTGAGTCCTTCCCAAGGACCTGGGAGAGGGAGATGTTATTTGATGGTGTTTAAGGTTTCACTGCAATATATAAGCTGTTCCAAGTAAAGCTGCCTTTTGCAATTTTTCTGTGGTGATTTTGTCAAAATGCCAACGGTGTTTAAATGGTTCTCCAATTGTTTTTGTGTTGTACCTAAAGCACCTATCACTATTGGTACCATGTTTGCTTTCTTTTGCCATAATCGTTCTGCTTCTATTTGCAAGTCTTTGTATTTTGCAATCTTTTCCAGTTCTCTGTTTTCTATTCTGCTGTCTCCAAGTATTGCCACATCCACTATCCAGACTTTTTTTTTGTCTTTCTTACTGATAATTGTTAAGTCTGGCATGTTATGTGCTATGCCGTTATCTGTTTGAATTTTAAAGTCACAGAGCACCTTAGCATCTTCATTTTCTGTTACTTTATCTGTTTTGTGGTTCCACCAGTTCTTGCTTGGAGACAAATGGTATTTCTTGCAGATATTCCAATGCATCATTATTGCCGCTTTGTCACACCACTATTTGGAATCCGTCTGTGCATTCTTCTTGCACAGCTAACTAGGTAGTCCACTGTTTCTTCAGCTTCTTTGCAGAAGCACAATTTGCTTTCTGTTGCTGTCTTCTCAATTATTATTGTTATTGACATTATGACATTGTCCTAGGTAGGAGAAAGGTAGCTCAAGTTGCTTAAATCAATGCAAAAACACAAACTCTCATGTCTTACAAACATATATACACAGGACAAGGATTCAAATTACCACAATAGCTAACAAAAGCCCATCACTGATGTACAGTATATAAAATACAATTTAAGGAGCTAAAAAAAAATAGTTCGTGTTTCAGTTGTGTTTGAATGGCCAATCTTCCAAAGATTAATTTCAGGTACTTTTTTGCCTCTGCTACCAAGTTTTGATACCGTAGGATACAGGATTTTCTCCATCTGTGGAACTCAGATAGTCCCACCTTCTTTTCTCACAAAGGACCCTCAGAAATACATGCAGTAATGGAAAGATCTTTCTGTTTTTGTTTTAAACACCTTATTTGCCATGTGACTTCCCTAGAAAGAGCTGAAATTCAACAAATTAGACATTGCTTCACAGCTTAAAATCCCAGGTAATAGAGCCATATAGGAAAGATATAAAAATGTCTATAAAGGAACTTTTAGGAGCTGCACTGAAGCTGAACCAATAGCAATTACTATTTCAGTAATATATGGGTTTAAATCATTTTTTTCTAAACTTCTTCAGTTATTAATTTGCTCAGTTCATAATGTTATGTTTGGAATCAACATATTTATTGCTTAGGTTTTTTTTTTCATCTCAGTGCAACTGTGTCAAAACACATGCATGCAAAAACACATGTAAGCATGTATATTTAAGGAGAGTTACAGTTTATCTTAACAAATGTGGGCTGGCCACCCAAATTTATCTGTAACACATAATTCAATATACATATGTTGAATGCAACACATATATTGAATGTTGAGAATTACAATGTTTACTTTATGTCTTTATATTATTACAATGATTTAGAGACTGTGCAGCATATTTGCCTAATGTTGTCAGGAGATGAGATAAATTAGATGATATTACCCAACAGAAGGAGAGAAATTTTACTGGAATGTAAGGTGGCTAAGTCAGGAACTGCTCTACTATTAGACCCAGATGAACCTAAACAAGGAACATTAATGGCCATCTCCTCCTAAGCTTAGTTCAGAAATGTCTTACTCTCTCATGCCTCATCAATGGTGCACTGCGCTCCAAAGACAGTAAATACAAAATGGACAAGAAAAGTTGACCTTGGGCAAGAAGATTGGTTGTTTAAAGCTTCATACTCTTCAGAGAAAAAGGTAGAATTTGGAGAAGCGTATTTAAGTACTGTAAATCCAATTGTGCTGTAAAGGTTTCCTTTATTTGCTTTTAGAATTTAATGGTGCAGCAACCATAATCAGCTAGTGTCATGGTTACCTGCGAGGAGCAGATGTTTTCCTCACAGCATGTTTAACTCGGTCAATGAGAAAGTTACCATAACAAAAAAGCACCCTCATGATCCATTTCTTCAGTATAGGTAGAGATAAATCTACATAGACTGAAGATGGGGTTTTCCAACAAGGGCAAATGGCAGTTTAAATTTTTTTATTAGAGAAATGGCATTGTACAAATTCATATTTCATAGTTCGCTTCTGCGTTGCATTATCATCCAGAGGACTGTTATTTAGTAAAATGACATGAAAATAAGTATGGACTATGTTCTTGCACCATTTATTTAGATTATTCCAGAAATCTTGCTCCTAAACTCAGTATTTGTTAGACTGTTGTTTATTGTGTCATAGCACAATACATTATTGGTGAGAGTAACTTCCAGTGATATTTAATGTAGAACTACCACAGGGACCTTAGATCACATTGTCTTTGAATAATCTTCATGGCTCAAAATTTTCTGGGTAACCTAAAGCTTCTCTGTCTGTCTCTGTCTCTGTCTCTGTCTCTGTCTCTGTCTCTGTGTCTCTGTGTCTCTGTGTCTCTGTGTTTCTATCTCTGTCTCTCTTTCTCTTTCTTTCTGAGACCCTGTGAAGACCCTATCATTACTAAAAACTCCCTCCAAAACTTTGCAACAAACTGCACCCCCCTGTCGGA
>JANHFL010008364.1:280980-292852 GCA_032468155.1 Oxyrhabdium leporinum
CCTTCCTTCCTTCCTTCCTTCCTTCCTTCCTTCCTTCCTTCCTTCCTTCCTTCCCAATTTCCAGATCACCAACTTCTATTTTATCACTCTTGAAATAAGTGCAAGTGACTAGTTTGTGAACTGCATGGAATGGAAATAGTTTTTGATTGCCATAGTAACAAAATATATCAGTGAGGAAAAGAGAACTTGACTATAAAAATGTAAAGCCTTTAGGCCTCAAGCAACAGATCCCATAGATACAAAACACAAAGAAGCAATTATTTTCCAAACACGAGGGTCAATAAAATAAGTACTTCTGTTTCTAACGTATTATTTTGTGTTTATTGTCATAAAATGGGGAGCATATCACTTTTTTTAGAGAGAACTGCTGTTGTTTTGTGCAATATTCATTCTCTCTCACTGTTTTTAAATGAAATGTGAAAACTCACTTTTATCAACTTAAGATCGGTAGTCCGTAATGCATCTGATGTTTGTCTGCTTTATCTGGTAATGCTTTATGTGGTTTACTGTTAGTTATTTATTCAATTTATGTCACTGATTATTAATCAATGATGTTATGTTTAATACTGTGCTTATACACTGCCATGGCTGGTTTGCCAGGTGTGTCCTGTCAGAAATGTGACAATAACCCACATTTAATAATAAGCAATAAGCAAACAAACAAGCAAACAAGCAAATGTTTCACATTTTACATCAATTAAGAGTACTAAATATGGAATACAAAAATCCAGATCTAGATGGCAGTAAATAGATAAGAAAACTTTTAAAACTTTCTGTTATCCAGATTTTGGCTGCTCAGATTTGGTAACTCTAAAAGTCAGAAATCTGGCTCAAAATCAGTTCCAGTCAATGTATGATTGCCAATTTATAGACGTGTCTCATTTGTCTTGTTAAACTGAGATAAGAAGGAAAGATGAAGGGATTATGTTAAGTATCTTCAAAAGAGCTTACAAAATCCCTTAAATATATAACTGTTACAGGCATTCTTGGATAAGCATATGAGATTCCAGAAACATATTTTACAAAGGTTTCTGTTTGGTGTGTGATATACAGATGCAAATAACAGAAATGGAGGGTGTGACAATAATTGGCAATCATTTTGAGAGAAATAGTGCCATTATTTAGTGCTCTTGAACTAATTGTCAGTTGAATGTTACAGTTTAGAATTTGCTGTTGAAAAAAAAAAATTAACAATTTACTGGGTAGCAGAAATTGGTCTTTCCTGAATGATACATTGGAAACCAGGAAATGGCAACCACAGAATTATGCGACTATTACAAATGAATGGGTTAAATGAATGTTTAATTCCCTGCATTATCTCTCTTAATTAAGACTGAACTTTGTGGATACAGAAATTCAGATCTGTACACATTCTTTCTGTATGCTCTTAAAGTACAGTATGTGGGTTGTAGCATAACACATGGAACTATAACAGATGCTACATATATCAAAGTATCCTCTTATTTATTTTTAAAAGCCACCCAAACCTAGCATGACAGGGAGAAGCCTAGATGAGAAATCTCTTTGTCAGGCTAGATTTAACATCTAGGAAAACTTCATTGGCAGAGTGAATATAATGGCTGAGCGCACTATTGTTTACTGTTGTCTGGACATGCTGTTTGAGTGCTTACTGAACAATTCATAGTTAAATAAATCATGGTTTAATGCACTGTGTAAACTTAGCTAACATGTATTTATACATTTTAAATCACTTTATGATAGGTAGTAACATCAGGATACCAGGCAGACATTCTATGGCCCATCTTAAAAAGAACAAACAAGCTGGTTTACCACTTTTGAAGAGAAATATATAAAATTAAGGAAAGAGGGGATTAAAATAGTTCAGAGATTAAAATTACTATGTGTGTCATTGTTTTTGAGAGTGTATCATGTAAGCCATCATAATTAGAAACTCCTGTTTTCAGCCAACATACATGTAGGATGGAAACAGTTAACCGTGCCAATACTATTAAGTCTACTGAACGGCATAGTAAGTGCTCTTACATGCATTGCCATTAATGTATCAACATGGAAGGAATAGAAGAAACATGATCAGAAAAAGAAAGCACTTTAAAAATAATATTGATTTAAAATTGAGAAAGGATGTCTGTATCCTTTCTTCCTCTAATGTACCTTTGTTTTACTTTTCCTGAAACAAAATGAGAAATCCTCATTTTGGAAAAAAACAAAACAAAACAAGACACCTTAGAATTGATTTGGGGAAATCATCATGATGAAAGAAAGGAACCCCTCCTGCCCAGCCCACACTTGTCAAGTTAAAGAAATAAAATCATGCATTCACAAAGCATCATCTCTTCAGAGGAGCTGAAAATAATTATTTTCCAAACTCTAACACCCTGGTCACAGGGGAATATTTTTCTTTCATTTTAGTGCTTTGCTTTATCGTTTGTCCTAATCCCGGAGGATGGCTTGAGTCATTGTTTCCTTTGCTATGTTCTCTTTAAATTAACCTTGTTCTAAAATGTGCTTGCAGATTTTTTCCCCTTTGTTCTACCTCTCTTATTTTTGGAATGTTTTACAATTTCTTTGATATTTCTCCTGGTGATGTTACTGAGCTTTATAGTTGAAGGATAATATTGCTCTTTATGTTTTCTTTAATACATCTTTCCTTTCCTGGATGGGGCACATTTCCCAATCTGAGGAAAAAAATAATCCATTGGAAAGATAATGGCTTCTTTTAATGGAAATGGTTAGGCGAGAATCACTGGAGAGATGATTTGAAACATAAGACTTCTTGGCCATCTCAAGATGGGAAGGAAGTTCAAACACAGATTTGACTTCATCAGACTGAATGAAAAGTGGTAGAAAAAATGTACAGAGTTTGGACCCATTGAAAGCTGTCGTGAAGGGAACGCTTTTTCCATCTGGCAGCGATCCTACCGGCTTACCCTAAAGTAAGTTTGCTGACTTCAAGAGTGGCTTCCTTTTTTTTCTTCTGGTTCTGTGGGACCCGAGAACTGGCTCGTATCTTTTGTTCGGACCCAACTCACCCCCACCCACTCACCCCCGTTCTTTGTGCAGAGTAGAAAGAAATGCGTGTGGCAGCCCAGACAGGCAGCGGTGGAAACGAAGGTCTGATGTTTGTTTATTCCTGGGAGGTAGAGCGTTCATTCGTGGGCAAACCTTGGGGACCCTTTATTTCGCCCTGGCTCCGAATCGGGACAGTAAGCGGGTATTTTAGGAGACGCGGACAGGCAGCTCGCTCCCTTCTAGCGCGCTCAAGCTTCCGCGCCAGCCACCTCTCTTCCCCCTCCTTCCTGGTCAGGGCCGGGCCGGGCTTGGTTGGAGAGGAGACTATGCCATCCCCACGCCGGCAACCCCTCCTCTCCTTCCTGTTGGGATCCAGGAGGAGCTTTTGAGGGCAGTCTCCTTTAAGATTTCTCCGAGGAGGCTGACTCGAGAGGAGGAGTTACGGAGATCTGCAGATGTACATTCTCGAGTGGAGGAGAGAAGGAAAAAGCACCAGAAGCGGAGAGGCTGGAGCGCAGGGAAGTGGCGGCCCAGCATCCAAGGCCTTGGCGGCAGCAGAAAAAGGAGGAGCAACAGCAGCAGCAGGAAAAAAGACAACACAACACACACGCACACACGAACGCACATCGGAGCAGCGGCGGCGGCTGCTGCCGCTGGGCGAACCAGGCGTCTCACAGGAGTCGCACCTCGGCTTGAGCGCCCAGACGGGACGAGCGAGGAAGATGAAGGAGAGCTGACCCTATTAAAGGCTGCCGCCACTCCGCGCTTGGAAGTGAAGGGTCGAGTCCCACTTCTCCTCCTCTTTCTCCCCCCACCCCCAATATTCCCACTTCCGTGGGTGAACCTGCATCCAACCGTTCCTCGCCAGCTTCGGGCTCTATTATCATTATTCTTTTTTAGCACAACAAAACGTCGCGTGTGCGCGTTCTGTTTTTGTTTGGGTCTCCGAAAGGGAGGGAAGGAGGAGGTGGAGGGGAAGGGAAGGGAGAAAGCAGCGGCCGGAGAAAAGGAGCTTTCTCTCTTCCGTCTCCATTGAAGCACATAGTCCACTATGATCTTACTCGCCTTCAGCACTGCAAGTCGGGGGGATATCGTGCATCAGTCCAGGGTCCTCTCCTTGCAAGCCTTGCTTTGGATTGTATGTGCCACCGGATGCCGAGCAGAACAGTATTTTAATGTAGAGGTAAGGTCGAGGCGATGTGCCTGCTTGTGTTTCCTTTCTTCCGGCGTTGCTGCATGCTTAGCTTCGGTGCAAACATGCTAAGCCAGCCCTTGCTTCCCAGAGACGCTTTCCTTCTCCCTGAGAGTTTCCCGTCTCCGAGCTCCTTACTCAGCTAGGCGATCCCGTTATCCCCGGCGGCAGAGAGCCGGGATGCCGGGCGCGCTCTAAGCGCACCATTGTGCCGAGAGAGGTGGGAGTGGGAAACGGCGCGCTCACTCGGGCGCAGCCGACTTGACTGGCGGCGTCGGCGTAAAAGGGACCGGTGGACGTCCGTCACTGGGCTCGTCGCGATCGGAGTACATAAAAGAACCCGGGATTTCATATTGCTGACTCTCCCTCGGACTGGCCTCTTTGCAAAAAAAAAAAAAAAAGACAAATGGTCGGGTGCGAACAAGCTGGAGAGGAAATTGCCATTGTTTCAGAACAGCCACGCTTCTTTTATCATTGCCTGGGGTGGCTAAACTTGGGCTGCAACAAACCTTTTTTTTTCTTTCCGGCAACTACAAACTTGGAAATAGAAGAGGTGGAGTTAGCTAAAACGTGGAAAGGTGAACTAGATGCAGAGTAGATTTGTTGTAGGTTTTGTTTCCAATTCCATTTCCCCCCCAGTGGTGTTTTGGTTTCTCAGCCCTAGTCTTAATATTTCTCGATTTGGTTGTGCTTTCTGTTGGGCCAGGGTTTTATATTGCAAGTCTTTTCAAAAGAGAAGCCCCACTTAGCTTTGTAGAATGATTTGCTTTAGATTTTCATCCTTCATTAACTTAATATGATTTATTTCTCTCTTCCATTCCCTGCCTTGTTTTGTTATTTAGTCTGTGCAATTAAGTATAAAATATTCTCCCCTTGTCTCTCCTGAAGTTGGATCCATTTCCAGTGGCAACTAGCTAATTATATGTGATGGTTCTGTATTGACTCAATTCCTTTAGTTCCTACCATCTTAACTACATCTTTCATCTTTTCCAGCCACTGTTCTTGGCAGAGAAGTTTAAGGAGGCTTCACATCCTACATAGCCTCTATTTCTGTCTGAGACTCACTGTGTTTCACATTTCATACCCACAATTACTTACGTTTAGACCCAAAGCACTTTAAAACCTAAGATTACTCTTTTGCATATCTGATGTCTGTTCCCACCCTTACTTATTGCTTTAGCTTTCACAATCTCATACTTTTTAAAGCAAAAAAGATAATGCTGTTACATACGATGAACTTGTTTTTAACCCACTTATTATCAACCCTATTTTGTAAAGTATGTTTTTTTCTTCAATTCCTGATCTTGGTTGTGATATTTAACAATATGTCTTGATTGTTTTGATAAATTTATTGGATTGTTTTTTGTATTGATTGTTTTCCCCTTTCTTCCCCATCAACTCTAATATGATCTCATAAGGTTAAGCAGTAAACCATTTGGAACAGAAAAGCATCTTTCTAAATGTCTTACAGTGGCAGATACCTCTTGGCCTAACTCTGCTCACCATTATCAGGATTGACACTAGTTAGCCAAACTTCCCCTTGGTGCTTTTCTTTACTCTTATTCTTCCAATAAGGAGCACAGGAGACTCCCAATAAGGTCTTGCTGTAGGAGCACTATCATGTAGAAAAGCCCTTTTAGGTCTAGACATTTTCTCTCTTTCTATTGGAGTTGCTAGCCAACAGCCTGCTCTGCAGGAAATAGGCCAGCAGCAGATGGTGCTAGGACATGAGGAGTGAAACTAGTTTAATCTGTTTGGAACATAGGAAGAGGCCAGCATAATCAATGAGAAGGAAAGGGAGAAAAGTCAACGTAGAGCTAGAGGGCAAAAAGAAGTAAAGTCAAAGAAGTTTCCTGTCTGCGTTTTGCTTAATAGTGGCATACTCATCAAAATTGTGTATAAATGAAATTGAGAATTCATAAACCTCAAACAATAAGGCTAACTAACATATGTGGACTTTTGCATAATGATATCAGTAAATGTCTATGGAGATTCTCAGTCATCCGGAGCATGGTTGTGCCAAAGGTGCTTTTTTTTCCAAGAGGCAACTACTTTCTGGTTTTTCTTCAGAGCTAAAGAAGCTTCTTGGATGAGAAGCAAAACATCTTCAAAGAAAAACCAGAAAGTCCATTGCCTCTGAAAAAAGCACCTTTGGGACAATAATACCAGTAATACAGTAAAGCAATGCAGATATAGAAAACATTTCCAATTCCTAGGTGTCAGTATAGGTAGTCAACATTTTGCTTGGTGACCATTCAAAGTTATAACGGCACTGAAAAAAGTGACTTATGACCGTTGTTCACACTGATGACCTTTGTAGCATCCCCAGGAACGTGATCAAAATTCAGATGCTTGGCAACCAACTCACATTTATGACAGTTGCAGTGTCACAGTATCACGTGATCACCTTTTGAGACCTTCGGACAAGCACAGTCAATGGGGAAGCCAGATTCACTTAACAACTGTGTTACTGATTTAACAACTGCAGTGATTCACTTAACAAACATGGCAAGAAAGTTGTACAATGGGGGAAAACTCATTTAACAAATGTCTCACTTAGCAACATAAATTTTGGGCTCAATTGTGGTCATATGTTAAAGACTAACTGTACTACGAGAGCCTCCTAGGGACTAGTTGGTTGGGATTTACTCAGATTGTAATCTCCTTGTTGTTCTACCAGAGGAAAGAGTGATGTCTTATATATCTTCTGCCTGGTTCCTGTTACTGTGCTGCAAGAACATTAATTTTCATTTATGCTTCAGTAAGACTGAGAGTTTTTCACTTGCAATTTGTCATAAACTGGAGCTGCTATCTCACAATGTGAAAGGGAATGTGAGGCTAAGAACTTGGCAGTGTTATGGTGACACAATGCCATGTATTTCTCTGTGTCAGCACCAGACCCATAAAACACTTACCAAGGACAGTAAATTACTTAAAAACCATCCATACTTGAGCACAGCAAGTTTTGTTCCAGAAGCAATTTAAGTTAATACAAAAATGAGAGGATTGCTATCCACTGAAATCCTTTGGGGTTGGCATTATGGCTGCTGAATACATAGTCTAGATAAATGGATTTTAATCTCATTGTGGCCAGTCTTTGGCATAAGTCTATTTATATCTAGGCTTGAACATTTTTGCAGTACTTAAAAATACTGAACCTGCACGTGCGTGGAAGTCGTTTGACATTTTGTAAGCTACACAGTTTTAATGCAACTTTAAGAAAGTGCTTCAGAAATTGTATGTAACACGTATTATTTAAATTTCTATGCCATGGAAAGCAAACATAGTATTGGCAGATGAGGCTGGAAGAGGGTTACATATCACTGTTTCCTTCGTGGTCCTTCCCCACCCTCAACACATTACTTACCCAGAGATTCCTGAATTGGGTGAGATTTGATGAACTGATTCCTGAACATTCAGAGAAGGAATCTTACTGATCTATAAGCCTATTCTTTTACTCTTACAAACCAAACCTTGCTCATTTTGCTAGCACAGGTAGTCCTTGACTTAACAGTTCATTAAGTGACTGTTCAAATTTATGACGGCACTGGAAAAAATGACTTGCGGCCATTTTTCACACTTATGACCATGGCAGCATTCCTGTGATCATGTGATTTACATTCGAATGCTCAACAATTGGTTCATATTTATGAAGGTTGCAGTGTCCCGGGGTCTTTTGTGACTTTCTGACAAGCAAAGCCAGATTCACTTAACAACTGTGTTACTAATTTAACAATTGCAGTTGATTCGTTTAACAAATGTGGCAAGAAAAGCCGTAAAATGGTGCAAAGCTCATTTAACAAATTTGTCACTTAGCAACATAAATTCTGGGCTCAATTGTAGTCATTATTCAAGAACTGCCTGTATTGAATTTTTAACCTACCTAGAAATCTGCTTTACATGATAAATCAGCATGAAACATTCAATATGTTTCTTTTTGAATCTTAGCTGAGTAACATATTTATTTATTTAATTTAATTTATATGCCTCCCATCCCAGTCTGTAAAGCAACTTTAAGTATAGCTAAATAAGATCCCAATGAATATAAATATTTATGGAAGTTAGGCAATCACCGAGATATTTAAAGGGACAGATGTCTATGAATTGCCAGATAAACTACAGCTAAAGTCTAGTGTTTCCACAAATTGACTGGTGTATAACTGGAAGTAATCTAAATAAACTTGTCAATAGATCCCACAAACACTGTGGAAGTTTTGTAAATAAATATGGCTGCCTTGATATTGGTTATCATCCAATATTATAAGTATTGAACTGTTAGTTTTCTTGCCCACAAATGTATCTCCATTTATTTAGAAGCATTAGATCTATATGCCACAAGTCAAAATCTGATCTATTGGAGTTCATCAGCAAATCTGTTTTGTGCACATACTGTAGCAGCCACATGGTGTATCAAAGAAGCAACAAAGTTCTACATACTTTAGACGCATGGTATTGTTTTCCCATTTTGCATTAACTGTGCTCTCAGCTGGCTGATTAAGACACTGATAAGTATATCTGGATGCTTATTGCATTTGGTTATGTTCACCTGCTTCGCTGGATATAACTGCAATGGCATGAGAACCTAATATCACACAGTAGACTGGGATTTCTAACTGTATTACTCTGTTGGAGCAAAAATGGTCATGTCAGTTTAAGAAGTAATTAATGGTTTTAACAATGCTCAGGAACAAATCTGTGTTCATTGTTATAAATCATTATATCTTTTTGTTTTTAATATACTTTACCTCTGCTGTTCATGAATAATTCAGCAGAAGTGAGTATGCTGCTTAAAATGTAGAAGGTTTTAGATTCAATAGTTGGCATCTCTAGGTACAGTTGGAAAAACTTCTTCCAGCAGTTCCAGAAGCTTCAGATATTCAGTGTTGAAAATGCTTGGATGAGTGGAATACTGAAGTAATGGTCTGAACTAGTATTGACAGTTTCCTTCAGTTCTCTGTTCTTGTTAATGCTAAAATAATATATAGAAGTTGCTGGTTTATTTTACAAAATTGCAAATAAATCCACAATGGTTACTAGCTTGTTAACAATTCATGACTTTAAAGAAATCAATTTTAATACAATATTCTTGTGTAGAGGTGATGCCTATGGAATACAAGGGATCATCTGATCAGTTACTTTGCAAGACTTTTGCTTTTACCAGAATATTATAAGTACAAGCAACCATGTCTATGAAATACAAGTTCTAAAAATCAGAATAAAGTCAATGAAGCTACTACGGCTGTGCAAAACATCTGAAAGAGGTGATTCTCAAAGTGTTAATGCAAATGAAACACCTCTTGTTGAAGTGTGTAAGCAACAGAAGGCTTGAACGGCCGCTTTGGAAATGTCCTTTCGCTGCATGATGTATGGCATGAAGTGTATTCTACCCAGCATTTCTCTTTGTGGGAGATGGGCAGTCCAGAAGTGAAAAATCAATAAAATAAAATCAATAAGTGCATGTGCAGACAGTTGAGAACAGCTTTTGAAGTATCTGTGGGGCTCTTTGCAAAGAATGGGCTGCTTTACAGGTATTCCTCAATTTATATCAGTTTGTTTAGTGATTGTTCAAACTTACAACGGCACTGAAAAAAAATTACTTATACTGTTTTGCACCCTTATCACCATTGCAGTTTTCCCATGGTTACATGATCTAAATTCTGATGCTTGGCAACTGACTCATATTTATGACGGTTGCCATGTTCCGAGGTCATGTGATCACCTTCTGCGACCTTCTGACAAGCCATGGAGAAGACAGATTCACTTAACAACCATATTACTTTAAGAGTTTCAGTGTTTCACTTAACAACTGTGGCAAGGAAGGTCATAAAGGGACTGAAAGTCAACAACTGTCTCACTTGGCAACAGAAATTTGGAGCTCAATTGTGGTTGTACTGCAAGTTTTGAACCAAGAAAGGACTTCTTTCAAATGTGTTGCACAGCTTTGGAATTCTCGTCAGTCTTTTATGATCTCTAATCCTGAAAAGGTTTTGGAAGATAATGCCCATTTGTAACACAGCTAGAAGTTGTGACAATAGAGGACAGATGGTGTGGTCTCTGGAATGCAGAAATAATTGAAAATTGGAAACTTTGTCTGTGTTAAGACTGTAAAATCTAGGGCCCTAGAAGGTAATTTTGGAGGTGACCAAAATTTTCTGATTTTAAATGAGTCTAGTTGAAACCTTGTTTATATTTTATTTTCGAAGGCCAATTTGTTTCATTCAGTTTTGTCCATACATCCTTGATTAACACATGGTAGAAAGGATTCAGGAAGGTTTTTATTAGTACATGTAGTCCTTGACTTACAACAGGTCATTTAGTGAGTGTTCAAAGTTACAGTGGCACTGAAAAAGTGACTTATGACTGTTTTTCATACTTGCAACTGTTGCAGCATCCCCATGGTCACTTCATCAAAATTCAGATGCTTGGCAACTAGTTCATATTTATGATAGTTGCAGTGTTTAGGAGTCATGTGATCACCTTTTGCGACCTGAGAAGCATAGTCAATGGGGAAGCCAGATTCACTTAACAACTGTGTCACTAACATAACAACTGTAGCAATTCACTTAACAACTGTGGCAAGAAAGATTGTAAAACAGGGCAAAACTCACTTAACAACTGTCTTGGTTAGCCACAGATATTTTGGGCTCAGTTGTGGTTGTAAGTCAAGGTAGTCTTGTATTAAATTACTAATTAAATTAGCATTAGTATTAGTATTAAAAGGAGCAGATAACCATAAACATTGCCTGTTATGAAATAAATCACAGTAGAATCTAATCCTGAGAAATACAGAATGTAGAATGCCCTTTTCAACAATAGCTGCAAATCTCTTCATTTTTCTACTGTTAACAAGCCTCAGAATTAGTGGTATGCTGTCACTGAATTGTTACATATGACCTTTCTGTTTCTCTCTACTTGATGTCTAGCTCTCTTTCATAGTTCTCTAAAAATAATGTACGTTTCAAAGACTTTATGTGGAAAACTATTTCACCTGGAAATAGTTGGAGCACAGTTTGTTAGAACTAAATCTTATTCAATTAAGGGCAATTTAATTCTGAGTACATGTGGAAATAATTGAATTCTTCATGTTGTTCAATTTGCCATTTCTAGAGTAGCAAGTGTTTTTATAAAAAATCAGGTAATTTTTTAGTTTTATTTCTGATTTAAAGTATTGAAATATCATAAACAGACTTCATGTAAACAAATGAGAAAAACACCCTGGTAAAAATATATATGTAAAATATGGAAAAACTATAGTTTATATAATTTATAGAAGAGGAGTGGACATGTATAGAAATTTTCTAAAATATTTTTCTGTGATTTTAATGGATTACCACGGTTTATGGTACCAGGAGTCATCATAACAATACATTAAATAATGAAAGTTGTCATATATTTCAGGCTATTGGATTTGGGAAAGATTGGGGGAAAACAAGAAGCAGATTTATGTGTAAAAAGGACTGCAAGATTAGTACAAGGCAAAATTTTTGGTGTGGTTTCTCCATGTAAAAAAACAAAATCAACATTTATTGGGGACTTGTGTGCATCGTTTTCTGGAATAGAATTCTAAGAGATTATAGCCATAGTCTGATTTGTAGACAGTGCCAACTCAAGGTCCGAGACGACTTAGATTCCGGGATGGTGGTCCCGCGGGATGGGATTGAGACAGGGCTTGTTGAGTCCTTATGGGTT
>JANHFL010008364.1:292952-306288 GCA_032468155.1 Oxyrhabdium leporinum
ATAGATAGATAGATAGATAGATAGATAGATAGATAGATAGATAGATAGATAGATAGATAGATAGATAGATATACAGAGAATGTGTCTCATTTGGATCCTGCCTCATTTAATGACTATTTGCAGTTATTAGCAGGGATTAAACATGTTTAATCAATCCCTATTCAATCCATAGCCAACAGGGATGAGAATGTGCAAGACACGAGTTTGCTGAAATTGCTGGTTCTTGATTGCTGGGAGCTATTCAGTTTTTCTTGAAAACAGAGAAAATCTGCTCCCCTTTTTAGAAGAGCAACATTGCTACATAAAGAATCTTGGGTAGCTGTGAAGGTTGATTATGGGAAGGATATTTTGGCCATTTGCCATTTTTTCAAGTTGGGCTGATCCAAACAGCTCAATATAAATGTAGACACATATTGGACTAGCTAGTAGCAGTGTTTATGGAGATTCTCAGTCATCCAGGTCATGGTTGTCCCAAAGGTGCTTTTTGAAAAGGCAACAGGATTTTCTAGTTTTTCTTTGAAGATGTTTCACTTTCTCATCCAAGAAGCTTCTTCAGTTCACCATCCAGCTTTTAAGCAAGACAGCTGTTAAGTGAGTTTTGTCCCCTTTTATGGCCTTTCTTGCCACAGCGTTAAGTGAATCACTGCAACTGTTAATGGTTGTTAAGTGAATCTGGCTTCTTCATTGACTTTGCTTGTCAGAAAGTCACAAAAGGTGATCACATGACCCCAGGACACTGCAACCATCATAAGTACGAGTCCATTGCCAAGCATCTGAATTTTGATCTGCGACTTCATGCAGTCAGAATTAAGTTTTGGCCACCACTCAGAAGTCACAACTTTATTTCAAGTACGTAAACATCTGTAAGACGATTTCCAATGTAGTTTACCAAAAGCATAACAAAACAAAACCCAGACCCAGTTTTAGTTATGATTCTTAATTAAAGAATACATGTCTGTTCATTGTGTTCCTCAAACAAATGGATGATGTCGGTTAGAACACTGAAAAATGAGTGGTTGCAAAAATACTTTTATGTTGCGTTTCTGGCAACCCCTACTTGCATTCTTCCTCTCTTTACTCTGACATGGCTAGTTTAGGAAAGATACAGCAGCAACTGCCATTCTAAGCAACTAGTAATTAAAACATGCAAATGCTCGCTGACTTCATTTCCCCTTGGGGAAGGTGACAAACTACGTGCAGATTTCTATAATGCTTTGGTTGGATTTTCTTCCTTAGAGTGTTTTTTTTTAAGAGTTTAGAGTGTTTTCAAGAAAGTGTTTAAAAATGCAGATAATGGTATGGCTCAGTATCTTAGAAATATTTCCTAAAGTTTTGTGACAAAATATTTATTAAATACCTTGTGAGGCTGTGAATTTCCTCAGTGTGTTTTTGCTATTTCAGCTCTGCTGTGCTACAGAAAGTTTGGCAGGACTGGTACGTTTATTTGACAAGACTGTCTTGAAAACTTGTGCCAGAGGAATTCCCTTAGCGTGTTTTTATTCTCCCCCTCCTCCTTGCAAAACAGTATTGACCCTAATGTACAACATCTTACAAATGGTTTATTAGAAGAATAGGGACTTTCTCATTGGCAATGGTAACCCAACCATGTCCTTTCTTCTGTTCTTCTTAAAAGCCCTTGTATTGCTAACATGGGTATAGTAATGCAGCTACAGTTTATGTGCCATATGTTCCTGGCCCAGGGAAGGAAGGTGATATTGTTTGCATGTCTCCATAGTGACCTTAGTCTTGGCCGGATGCCTGTAATCTGGCCTGTTCACAAAGCATCAAACCCAGCTGAATTATTTAGTGCCACTGGAGAAAAATATAGCAACAGGCTCCCGCTGAAAAGCTATGGAGAGGAGCAAGGTGAGATCAGTAATTATTCTGGGACGGCAAGGGATCTTAACAGCAAGGTGGCAGATCAATTTATTAAGAATTTATTTTTTCCTTTTCCCCCACTCTTTGTTTTTGTAAGTTGATATAGACACTCCTTCTTTCCTGCAAGGATTAGCAGAGTCAGTTTCATTAAGCAACTTTGCAAATACTTATTCTTGGCACAGCTTTAGTTGCATTTTCGTTTTTATCTTTTTACTGTAATTCATTTGATAGTAATGATCACAAGAATGGTGCACATAGGCCAAGCAAAGCCTGGAGAGGGCTGCACATTGGTAACTTTTCCTGAGAGTTGGTGCTTGATACTTTGAGGCAAATGCGAATTCTACTGGACAGAAATGGATAATAACTGTAGGAACCTAGGAGAAATATTTTTACTACTAATTCTAAATGAAGAGCTATTTGGACAGCTGCTCTTGGAATAACAGATACAATTTTCGTATTAAAAATGTATGGCCCATGCCCTTAAGACTTGGCTCAGCTGTACTTCCATGTAAGATCCTTCAGCTTCATGGGAAGCCACGCACACCACAGCCTATTATGTGTAATAGCAACCAGATGGTTCAGTGTTAATCTGCTATCCTGACAACTATCCCAGTATAAGACACAAGTCAGACCTTGAATAACATGTATGATGTTTGCATCTGCAAACATTTTGGAACTGTGAGGCTGATTTGGATATGCATTTCTATAAACAAAAGTTAGGATCAGACTACACAAGTAATTAAACAAGGAATGACTACTTGTTTATTTACTTCCCTCTCCTTTTCTCCTGCAGTGGAGCTGAGAAGCAGAGGTCAGAAATTTTCACATTTGTTGTTAGTTAACCGACAGATAACCACAATTTATGATATGGGTATGATGGCTTGATTAAAGTGACAGGCTAAGTGATGTATTTGGTGTGAACTAGCATATTATACAAGCCTAGCCATCCTGTGGTGTTATTTATTTATTTATTCAGTTTATGTAGCTACTGATCTCACATACATGGCTTTGGGTGACTCATACAATTAGAAACAAAAAAACAAAAGCAATAAATAGTTACAAATACCCAAGTAAAATGAAAACCACTAAACCCGATGAAAAATAGTTTAACACATAATTTGCAGGAGAGTACAATCTATGGAGGGTGTGATGTTTCCATGGTTAAAGACACTAAGCTTGTCAGCTGGAAAGCTGACAGACCAGATTCAAGATCTGAATCCTATGCAAGGGGGTGAACTGCTATTACTTGCCCCAGCACCTGCCCACTTAGCAGTTTGAAAGCAAATATGAATAGATAAATAGGCAACCACTTCAGTGGAAAGGTAATAACATTCCATGCTTCTCGGCATATAGTCATGCTGGCCACATGACCATGGAAATGTCTACCATTGGGTTCCCAAGAATGATGACAAAACCATGTTTTGAGAGCATATAATTGCAATTCAACATTATAACATACATCGAATTAAGTTTTTAATCTGATTTTGGCTGAAGTCTTAAGTAGGGAATTTAGGGCTTAGTTGAATTAATTACTTTATGATGATAAATCATTACTTCACCTTTAGCAGTTTCTCTTTAATGGCTTCGCATATTTGCGAGATGAAAAGATGTTTAAAGAAACTTACCTGAAAACATAAGAACAGGATGAACAGTTGGTTTAGTATAAGACTTTCAGTGAGGACAAGGTGGATCAAAGATGTATCTGAACAAGTAATAATGATGTTACAGCTGAAATTGCCAACTAGATGTGGGATCTGAAAAGTGAAAACCCTGGTGAAAGAACAGATTGTGAGATTACCTATAAGCGTTCTGGACAGCAGCTCCTCATGAGTAGATGGCAGGATCTGATGTTTTTGTGATCTGCTTGTGGGTAGTTGGGCATCTTATCAAATGTGTATCATAGGCTGCAATGTATTATTTAAGGGCATAAGGTTTGGCCGATCCTCATTTCTTAATCACTTTTATTGTTGTTGAAGTATTGCAAATCTCTGGAATGGCAACTCTTAATGGTATTCACTGGGTAAGTTTGTTTTTCCCCCCCAATCCTTTACAAACGAAGTTTTACATATGAGTTTAAGGATTAATTCAGTTTCTTCGGAATTAACAGCAAAAAATCGTGATCAGAGAATTGATTTTAGACAGTTATAAATGGACTTAGCATTTGCATGGATTTAACAACATTTGGAAATTAATTCTTCCTTTGTTCATGTTTCCAACTATTCATATTTTTGTATCTGCAAGAAAGCATGAAGAGATGGAACTTTGAAGGTTGGACAACAGAGGTACCAGAAGGAAATAAAGACTATAGTTAAAGAAGAAGAACACTTAAGCTTGATCTGATAATGCAGACTGCAGCAAAGTCTGTTAACAAATGATGTAATGAGCAATAATTGTGAACAATGGACTTCAAAGATCTCTGTCATTATTGATAGATGATGTTATGGAGAAGGTACATGTTTTACTGGGCAAGACTGAAATTGATTTAAATGTGGACTTAAAAATAATAGGCTTCAATAAGGATTGGGAAAAATGTAACATCTTTTTTCTATATTATTCTTGTAATCTGTCATTTTTAGATTCACATTTGAATCTTCCCCTGTCTCTATCTTGTCCAGTTCCTCTTCTATAACCTATTTTCACTGGGGCCTTCTTCAGTTTGCCATTGCTTCCTTGGAAGGCATCCAGCATAGTCTCCATATGCAAAAACTGTTTATGATATTGGAAACTTACAGGCTTTTGCATTAGGTGACCATACAGACTCAAGCAAGTAAAATTGGTTACATAGTTGCAATTATAGCATCCATATGAATATTATTATTATTTTTAGTTAACCTGAGCTTGGAACAAGAAAAAAATGTCCTTTTTAACTAAAAGATGATTCAGAAGTACTTAGCAGCATTGATTTTTTTTTCTGAACAAAATATACTACTCTGAATGAAATGTTAGAAATTTAACACGAGTGGAGCTAGAATACCCAATGAATGACCTTTCGATATTCTAAAATTGAAGTATTTTGTGTGTGTGTTTGTGTGTGCTTTGATCTATTGTCAAAACACACATGGAATGGAACAAGAACAGAAAGGAGTAATGAGTTGTAATATACAATGTTTTGATTTTTCACTTCAAGTTTAATGAACAGTTATATTAAGAGATACATTCTTTCTTAAGAGATGGATGGCAATATTTTGATACAACCTCTTAAGTAGGGCTTCACTTATTTAAAACATATTAAAACATTTATTTCATAAAAAGCATTGCCATTATTAATTATTCCTTTGTTTAGATTTTCATATTTACTCAGAATATGATCCAGATGCCACTTAGAAAATATAGTCTCTTTTAGATTTGATTCCTTTTGCATTACTGAGTTCATGGCAGAAAAATCTGAAAGGGGGAGAGTGAAAATTGGACCAGCTGAAATCAGATGGGAGATTATTTGGTATATGCACATGGACTTAAGTGGTCCAATTCTTTTTCTCAACATTGGCAGCCTTAAATTGGGGAAACTTCAACTCCCAGAATTCCAACTCCTTATTTGCTGGGGAATTATGAGAGTTGAAGTCCACCCATCTTAAAGCTGCCAAGGTTCAGAAACACTGTTCTAAGAAATTATGGTGGTATGAAGCAGTTGGACAGGGGGCTTGCGTTGATAGCCAACCCTAAGCTTCTGCAAGCAAAGAGGGATGTAAATAACAAATAAATAATAAAGGCTAGATTGGGATGTTACAATATATTGTTCATTCTGCTTTCATATATACTATAGATTTGACATGTGGTGATTGCATTATCTTAGTATAAAATCATTCCAGTTTGTATGCCAGCTTGCTACCAAAGAAAATACAAAGTACTGACAATTACTCATGGTTTTGGCCTGAGTCACCTAAATGACCCCTTTATTCTGAAGACTCTTAGCTATCCATTATGGTCACTTTGGCAGAGGTTTGGCTGAAGCTGCCTGGGGCATGTCTGGTAGTCATTTAAATATAGATTGTAGTGTGTGTGTGTGTGTGTGTGTGTGTGTGTGTAGCTACCGCTTGTGCTGTGGATCATGCTTCCTACTCAGATAAGAACGCAAGCATCTTTGGTGGCCTCCAAGAATTCAAAACTTAAAGAATGATTCAATTGTTGATTTTTGGTTTTGGGTGTTATTTGAAAGCAGTCTACATAAATAGGTAATAGACAGTACATCAGAACCATCAGAACTCAAGTCCAAGAAAGGATACATTTGTCTATTCATTTCAATAACATCTATCCATTTTCATATTTTCATAATATGTGTATCTTTTTAGTCATTTGCATAATATGTGTATCTTTTTAGTCATTTATTCCCAACTATCTCAACCTATACCTTTGATTGAAGTGATATTGCAGATGCTTCATTAGCAAGCTATCCTGTGGAAAATCCCAGATTCTCTCAATTCCACTTTATTTCTAATTCTTCCATTATTCATTACTCCCATAATAACCTTAAGGAAATTGACTAACACTACTCTCCTCCTCTTTTATGGCATATTTCATCACTGCAACTCCAGAGCCTATTATTAATTTTTTCTTTGACCAATCTATTTTACTATAGAGAAAAATGGAGCATCACCACAGTACCTATGCTTGAAGTAGTGCTCTTGAGGAATATCTCACCACATATACTAACCATTAAGTGTGCTGTGAAAATCATCTTAAGAAACAGAAGGAAGAGCTGCAGCCAGAGTAATTGTCAGGCAAGAGACATTTCATTCCACAGAAGAATACCGGAGGAGGAAACAACTCAGAGGGACCTTCCCTAGCTTTCTGGAAAGTAAAAGCAAGGAGGAGAGAAGTACCTTTAGACCTGCAAGTGTCTGCTACTCTAACGTTACAATAAAGGTTGTGTTAATATTTATGGTTTATACTTTTTGTATGGACTCAGAGTGTCTTGTACATTGACATCTTATTCAGGTCTTGACCATAGGAATACACAAAAGCACCTTTCCTACCTCCTAGGCAGCCCTGAGTAATGTCATCCACTTAAATAATTGGCTTTGGGTCAACCTATTGATCTCAACTGATACCTGGTAGATACCCCTTTGCTGCATAAAACTCCCACTATCTTTTAACCAAGAACCAAACAATAAACTCACTTCTACTTTTTTTATCGTATTAGCAGACAAAATCCAGCTCTCCTGAATCTCAAAACTCTCATTACTTTAACTAAATTGTGTGAGCTAGATTAGCTTTTTTGGTACATGGAGCAAAAATGTCTTGCAATTAAGTTCTGCACATATAATTTCCTGTTCTCTCTTCTTGGCTGCCAATTACGGTAAGTGGACCACTAATTACATGGCTATCTGTGAGTGGAAGCAGGATGGGGAAAAGCAAAACAATCTGTCTGGTTTTGAAGTCCTCTCTTCCCTGGATATTGGGTGCGCTGAAATAGAATAATTAATGAAATATACAATAAGTAGATGCTATGTTGTCTGACATTTTGCTGCAATATTCCATTCAGGTATCTGCAAGAGTGAAAGGCGGAGAGGGTTAAAGCCAAACAAATACATTACAAGTTATATTGTACCTGTGATATTTTTAAAGCAAGATAATGTAAAGCAAGATAATGAAAGCTTGAGGAACATGGCTTCTGGAATTCTTTCCAGACCCTTTGCTGGGGAAGTGTATTAATTTTGTTATGTGTAACTTTTTAATATTTATTTATTTAAGAAAATTTACATGGCCACTCAAGTCACTTTCAGTGACTCCAGATGGCTTAGAAAGATAAAAACCCAAAGAAAAATGTACAGATGTACAAAGGAAAATATTTTATGTCCTAACATAACAAAATGCCTTTTATGTCACAGGGCCAAACTGTTTGCGGTACTGCCTTTCTCTTGTTTTGTTTTGTTGCACAATATCTAGTAGAGAGGGAGGCTCCCAGACCCCTTCTATCAAACAATTCCATCTTGTTGGGCCTCAGAGTTTGTCCAATTCTGTCCTTCCCAGTGGCAAATGTTTTTTTTTAAAAAAAACCAATAAAATGTCCACTAGAGAACATTGTTGGGTCTGACAAAAAAATGTTGGTTTACCATAATGATTCATAATGAGACAACACAAACTTTGTGGTCAATCCAAACTAACTAAATTGTTTTACCATTCACCTTCTATTAGAATTGAAGTGCACTGGAACTATGAAAAGATGAATACAGTTCTTAGAATAATAACAGATCAGAATTTTGAATAGCTTCCCTTACTAAAGTACTTTACTACTGAATTCTTAGATATTCCCACTTGATAGGCATAAGAATTGAGGCAGAAAAACTATGGCTTACTAAAAGCCATATTCTTTATGATCTTTGGTAAGCCACAGATTTTCAAGCCTCATTTATGGTTGAAGTGAAATTTGTCAAGTTATGTTTTTCAAGATCTGAAATGCAGCTCTTATTGATCTAGAAACAGCCAGACGTTCTGCTAATACAGTTTGTAGGCAAATACTCTTTAAGTTGCAGAATATTCCACATTTATTAATTACCTTCTGAAAAAAGTTTTCATGCTGAAAATTATAGTAGCTATAGTATAGTGTGGTATCGTGCAGTATTATAATATTTTCATGCAGAATTTGGGACAAGGCAACATTAGGTATGATTGCTTGCGCAGTATTATTTTAAAGTATTCATTCTATAATCACATAACTACATACTTTTCATATTCATAGCAGAACAACCTTTTGTTTTTTAAACTTGTGACTATATTGATATACAATGTGTGTGTGTGTGTATCTGGTAATTGTTTATTAGAATAAACAGAAGGTACCTTCTGTTAAGTGCCTTTTTCTGTTGACATGCATGCAAGATAATTCATGTAGTATCATTGAGGGAAATCACCTAGTATATGATCTGATGGCTAGTATGATAAATAATAGAGAATTTGAAGTATGAATTTAATTGTTTGAAAAATAGTTTCATAGTGATAGTATTGGCAGTGACTATAGTGGGGATCAAATCTAACTCTTTGCTCAAGGCAGAAATCGCTGCATCTCTGACAGATGAACATCTAGGCCCTGGTGGAGGATCTCTTGTGTAGCAGAATTTAGTGCATCATGTGGCAATACTGGCAACTTGTACAGTCAGGAAGTTTATCTTGGTGTCTAGTCTAAATTTATTTCCAGTAGGTTAACTGGAAATTCTGGTTTTATTCTCTCAAACCCTGGGGTCATGGCTCACTACTGGGCTGTGGCCTATTTGCAACCAGGGTGCAGGCCGGTGCATATGCATACGTGCAACTCAGTTTGTACGAGTGGTGGCCCGCCACTGCTCTCCCGCCTCCATCTGGGCTGCCAAGCTGCAAATATTGGGGACCTCTGCTCTGAGGTATCAGACAATGTTTAAAGTATACTAATTCATTAACTTGGCCAAGTTATATTCTTTACTGTTTATTTTTATTTATGGGAACTCATAAGACAGAACTAGGTAACACTAAATATTACATGCAAATACAAGTATCAAAATATCCAATGATTACTTTGTTAAAAATTGAACTAAGGAATCCTCATGATGGGCTATCACTGTTGTGACCCTTTTTAATTCCCAAGGCCATTGATTCTGGGTTTTTTTGTAATCCATGAAGCACTAAATTTGCTAAACTTTACATTGAACAGATGCATAGAATATTAAAGAAGTTTAGGCCACTTTGAATGAAATAAACCTATGGGTGTAGAATAAAATGGAAAGGAATGGAGAGGGAGGAGAAGAAAGGAGAGGGAAGGGGAGGAGACAAATTTCATAATGCTTGAGAACAGAAGGCCTTATTACATTAAATACATTTTGCTATGATCAGCAGGTTTTATGTCACTCTGTGAGATTGGGTCTATAGCAACTGTTTTCTATATGGTCTTCTAGTAAGATAAATTTATATGCAGTCTATATTCTCCAAACTATGAATGTAATTGTGGGCTAATAAAATCTAATGAATAATTTATTAGACATTTACAATTTATTACTCTGAGATAGTTATTTTAGTTACTGATTTAGATTTTTTTATTTAAATATTTGTAATTGCAGTTTTATGCTTCCATAAAAATTTAAGATATATGCATGAGTGATAAGACTGGACTCTGTTATTAAATAGAGCCATTTTTATAGTAATATAAAGATTATGTTTCTAGTGTTTTCCAGTAAGTTTTGCAATAGATGTCTACAAAATATTGTGATAATGGACTTAAAGGATATTATTAAGGTTTATCAGCATTTTCTTTTCCATTGTTTATTTATTGAGCAAAGACTAAAGCATTAGTCATAATTCATTCATGTCCAGATGTTATAATTAGGGAAATAAAAATAGCCTGTCTGGCTAATTTTTAATGCTTTCCCAGCTTTTAATTTGTGGGGGCTAAGAAATATGTCTGGATATAGGTTGTGGGATCATGGAATACAACTGAAGAAACCTAGTCATGAAGATCAAATTATTTGAATATTCTCATGTCTGCTGACACTTGTACACCCTACTTTAAGGTTTTCTTGGACTGGAAGAAAATTACATTAATAAATTAAAGCAATTCTTCTCTTAATTCTTGTAACTCTGAATGATGAGAAGAACTGCTTCTTCTTGGTCTAAGCCAGATGCTGTTGCTCTGCTGACCATCTTGCTTATCTGATTATTTGAAGCATTTCTATATTACAAATTGCAATCATTGATTTCCCTATGCTCACACTGTGGCTCAACTCAAATCTGTTAATCTTGTTTTGCACAGCATTTGCAAGTCACAATTAACAGTGGCTGGAATGACACCGTATACCAGCAATTGGGGAACCAAGAGAAAGTGGTGATTTCACTTTGTTCTCCTATATTTTATTCTGACTTCCTAGAGATACTTTTTTTGGGCAGGTTTAGGAATGGAATGCTATATTAGTAGGTCCTTTGTTCTGTTTAGGGGGAAGTTCTTGTGTTCTTATCATAGTATTTAACCACCCCCCCCCAAAAAAAAAAAAGTACATGAAATTATATTAAAGTGACAATTGGGAAATCTGATCCAGATATTATATTATCTATTACTTTAATTAATGCTACATTTCTAAAAGCTTTGTGAGTATTAGACATGGGAGTTCAGTTATATTTGTGAAAAAGTATTCTACGGAATGGAGCACCTACAGAAAATACTCTCATCCAAGTCTTTTCATGTTGTTCTTCACAGGATGTGTGTGTGTGTGTGTGTGTGTGTGTATGTTGCTCAGCAAGCACTATCCACATGTATACCTCGAATAGATTCATTTTGTTTGGAGCAGGCAGTCTCCAAGGTAGGAAAATCCCAGGCCATGAAACTTTAAAGGTAATTACCTTGTATGGCACCTGGAAACAGATAGGCAACAAGCTGATACAACATGGGCAATATATGACAATACCAGATAGATTTGGTTAATAGATAGATCAGTACATTTTCTATTAGCTGCAGTTTCTAAAGATAGTCTCCGACAGAATGGATTACAGATATAATTAACATCTTTATTGGAAGAAATGGGTACAAACGACATAGTCCACCAGAAAGTTAGACAATCCTAAAGAACATTTACCTTTTGTCTCCAATAAAAGATGTTTTTTTAGTATCGGCTGTTCCCCTAGAAGAAGAAAAAAAAGCAAGAACTGTGACTGTGAGTGAAGGAAAAAAGGGAGAAGATGGACTCCTTCCAAAGCCTTGACTATAGATCATTTCATATTGATGAGAACCTCCCACTCTCAAAGTAGTCATAGCATCTGTTTGGGAAAAAATTTTTTAAAGAAGCTTTCTTGTATCTCCAGTTGTGACGGTGACATATTGCTTCCGCATTTTCTGGAAACATATTTTGTTTCCTCAATGCATTACAGTGGTCAGTTCATGAGCTGACGATGGCATGATTGAGGATAGCTAGTATCTTTTACTCCAGCAGTTGGTTCACTAGCTGAGAGTAGTATGGCCTCCTGATCTCTAGAGTGTCTCAAAGATGCCCTTGGAGAAACTATGCAGGCTTTCGCAATTCTGTCATTATAGAATATCATTAAGTATAAATATATATTTGGAGAAACTATGCAGATTTTCACGATTCTGTCCTTACAGAATATCATTAGGTATAAATATATATTTATATTGTATATATAAAATGTAATGATATATAACATTAAATATAGTTCCACTTGAACTTCCAGTCAATTTCCTGGTCTGGTCAACTTCAAAAGACTGACTTGATAACATTTGCTACCTAAATAGGAGCTGAGAGTTCAGATATACTTCTAAATTTTGTACCAGCAATTTCTTTGAGAGTACAACTCCATCTAGAGCTAAAGTTACTCCACATAATGTAGCCCAAGGGCTAGATGTATCCCAGGCTCTGTGTTCCATAACACAGCATAAGTGCATAAGTAATGATAATTTGCTAGACACGACAGTGATAAATGTCACTACTTATATAATTCATCTTTCGTAGAGCAAAGGAATTGAATGTAATGCTTTTGTTTTGAGAGGGATATTTTAATATGTGATTAAACTGGAAAACCTTTCAGAATATCTTCATACCTCTAAGCAGAATGTAAGTGTAACATCTTAGGGCAAATAGATATGGCTGCTACTGACTCATCATTTTTATGGTTCTGCTCCAATTTTATTATTTTTAAAGCATCAATAGCAAGATATGCTGCTGTAAATTAATGTGCTTGTTAATCAGAGTTACTATATTTGTCACATGGAATATATTCCTTCCTTTGTACACAAAAAAGCATATAAATAGAATATTAGATGGCTGCAGTAATTATTTTAATGAACTTCCAAGTACTAGAGACCTGAAATATCTCAAGATATTGCTCTATGGTTAGTTGGTTTGTTATATTATCTTATGAATGAGGTAATTAGGATTTCTTTAACCACAAAAAACAAGTCTAATTATTTACTTACTGAATCTATTTCTAATATATAGGCATGTCTATTATCTTGTGAAGATGTTAAAAAGTACTGTTTTGCTTCTATTATAACATTTATGCTTTATGAACAAAATTCCCTTCTCACTTCTACGTGTGGTTCCTCTACCAGAAGGTTCTTCTTGGTTCCTCTACCAGAAACTGGGAGTTGGAGAATTCTGCACAGGATCTTAGCTGTTTCTAGTATTGTACTCTTCTGAATAGAAAGCTTTGATGTTGCTGTTCCTTGGATCTGTTGGAGCTACTTTTCCAGTTTAGGAGTCACAGCCTCAAGTTCTGCACTGGGACTATTTTGGCCTTTACTTTCCATATTCTCTCTAGTTTTTCCTTCGGGACCTGGTGTGTATGTATGTGTCTATTATCTAAATGGCAAATCTTACAGTCTGTGTTTGTGTATTTGTGTGTGTGTTTGCAGGGTTCATCTCTCTGTCTCACTTATCCCTCCCTCTCTCTCTCTCTCTCTCTCTCTCTCTCTCCCTCCATCCAACCCTCCATCCCTCCATCCATCCATCCATCCATCCATCCATCCATCAATCCATCCATCAATCAATCA
>JANHFL010008365.1:0-14294 GCA_032468155.1 Oxyrhabdium leporinum
AAGAAGAAGAAGAAGAAGAAGAAGAAGAAGAAGAAGAAGAAGAAGAAGAAGAAGAAGAAGAAGAAGAAGAAGGAGGAATGAATGAATTTATATAGATAGAGGACAAGACAAGACAGATAATGGGTGAAGAGGATGGGGATAAATACTCTGTCTGTGCCCATCTGCCTATCTAGTTTTGCAATCACAAAATTCAGGGAGGTTCTTACCTTATTCTCAAGGTGCTTGAGAATTTCTTTTGAGTTCCTTTTGATGATATTTCCAGGTTTCTTCTGCTGTAGGAGACAGCAAAGAGGGCTCCTTCTAGTATTGTTTCTGAAGAGTCGTGGCTGGCAACATGGAAGAATGCCTTCCCTTCAGATTTAATGGAAGATTGGAAAGTCAAGGAGACTTGACTGGAGGGAGGATGGGTCATAGAGTAAAAGGCAGGACATTTTCACACTTTTCTTAGCTAGCATACCACTCCTAAGTGCAAGAGTAAATACCCCCCCCCCATGCTACCCACAATGACTTATCTGAGCCCCCTCCCAGCAAGCAAATTCTTCCATCATACTGAAAGAACATTGCTTCATTTATTCTCCCCACCCCACCCCCGTCACCACCCCTACTTTCTCTCTTGCTTATTTCTCAATTCGCTTTCCTCATTTTGGACTGCTGTTCTTGCAGGCGATTGCTTTTTTGAACCCATGCCCACTGGGCTCAAGATTTGATTCCCCAAGCAAAGTAGAGCCAAACCCAATTATCTGCCATGCTCATCTGGAAGCAGATCCCCCCCTTATTCCCCCATGAGTTACATCATAGGGCTTTAAATTCCCATTGATGTCAGTGGTAGTTAAGATGAATCACCCCCCTCCCTTCCCCAATTGAAATCAATAGGATTTCACCAAGCCTTCCTGTGGCTGTTAGAAGAAAGTGGCTAAATTCGATTTCTCCAGTAACAAAACTTGTGCCTCTGTCTGCCTAAAATGCTGAGCTGGTTTGGTTTTAACCATCATTCCTTTCTCGTAACTTCCTTCGGCACATGACCTGTGGTTTGTTTATCATCAAATGCTTTGATGATATGGGTTGATTTAAGAAGCAGGTCAATTGTGTGAAAAAGAACCGGAGTGCAAAATTGGAAATTCTTGGAGTTGAGATCCATAGACCTAGAAGTTGCCAAGCTTGAGAAATAATGACTTAGAAAGACACTTCCAAGAAAATCAGGGCACGGGGTAAGCTTGGCTAATGTCAGTCTTGGCTGGTTTATTGATTTGTGGGATTATAGTTCAGCGTACTGCGCACATTCGGAAAAATGTGACACAATCTGTGAATTCCAAGGCTGACATGCTAGTGGGACATAGGACAGTCGTGTTAGCAGCATATCTTTGCAAGTGTGCATCCACAGCTGATGGAACAAAAAGACAAAAATTAACGAAGCAGAAAAGTTTTGTTGTTCTTTCTTTCTCTCTCACCCACAAAGTGGTCATTTGGTTATACATACACACACACATATATATATATTAACTGTTTCCACTTTCTGCACAACAGAAAAGGAAATGTGAGTGAGCGTGTTTTTATTCGAAGCTTTCTTTAAGGTTAGGAAGTGAAAGAAACTTGAATTTTCGTTCTTTTCCTCCCCACAAATAAAATTGTTATTTTTAATCCAAGTTATCTTGCCCCAAAGGAGGCTGATCTGGGATTATTTTTTTCTGAATAGCTACAAATCTTTAACTTGGTCACCATTTGTTCTCTGACTATTACACTGTGTTAAAGTAACAGGCCAGAGACATTGATCTATTTACAGGTAATCCTTGCTCAAACACCACTTGTTCAGCGACTGTTTAAACTCACAAGGGCACTAAGCAAGGGGTAATTATGACAGGCATCATACCTACACTCATCACAGCATTTCCACTGATACGTGATCGCAATCCGAGACTTTCCTTGCTGGTTTCCCACAAGCAAAGTGAAGGGGGAAAATCAGCAGTAAATCGCAAGTTGTTGTGTTGTAGAAAAAAAGAAGAAAAAAACCTCCAAAGAAAATCCAGCTGCCTCTTGAAAAAGTACCTCTGGGACTTAACAACAGAGTTTCCAGCCCCAATTAACATTGTTAAGCAAAGATGATCTGTATTAGATTTATACTGTACCTTTATTTTGTAAACTCAAGGTGATATACACAATCCTAATAGAAAAAACTAATTTTGTGAGGTGAGTTTGGCTGAGAAGAGTGACTCTTCAAAGTCATCCAACTGGCTTTCATGCCTAACGAAGGACAAGAAGTCAGGGTTTTTTTTGTTTCAGTGCTTTTAACCACTATACCCAGCTGCTCCTTTTGATATAATCAATGTCACCATTTTAATCTGGGGTATACTGAGCAGATGCCATTGTTTCAGAATGCTGAACTGGAGCAAATGATTCTTACGGTGACGTTTGTGGGCTTCTAGATATTGGTGGATTTCTCATTCCAGCATCCCTCATCACTGACCCTCAGCTGAGATTTGCATTCAGCCCTACAGTATCAGGAAGACCCGAAGCTCCCAACCCAACCTCCAGTTGCAACCCTTGTGGCCATATTTGTCCACCTGATTCATTTTACAGTGTGCTTTCTGGGTTAGCGCGCTGTATAAGTCCAACCTAAGTCAGCTGCCACCTTGTTTGTGTGCTTCGCTAGCTACAACGCGGTGACAGGCTGCCTTGAACTCTGGGGAGGGTGGATGGAAGGGGGGGGAATGCTTGAAGGGGGGAAAGTGAAAGTTTTAACTGCTGCACCTCCCCGAGATGCTGCTTCAAGATCACCAGGCTGGGAGAAGAACGCAACTGCATATCGATCGCTTCTTGAAGTGACCATTCTGAAAAGATCTTGCTTCAACCTGATTGGACACGTGTGTGTGTGTGAGAGAGAGAGAGAGAGAGACAGACAGACAGACAGACAGACAGACAGACAGATACACACACACACACACACAGAGAGAGAGCAATGGGAGGAAGTTAAGGGAGGAAAAGGTGGGACTTAGGGATTTTGGTGTGCGATTCTCAGTTCTGGCTATGCATTACTGCAATACACTTGGCTTCTAATAAAATTATACCTTTCTTAATAAACAGAGCCGAGGATCATTTCGACTTAGAGGTTTAAGTGCTGGCAGGTCAGACACTGGCATCAGTTTACGGTTCAGTGTATTAATGCAGGTCTAGGAAATGGATTGATTCTATAACCAGCTTCAATGTGTTGTCTGAGCTCAGCCCATACAGCACCAAACAGATCAGTGCCATGGCAAGGATCCTGTAAAGCATGGAAAAAAAGGCTGGTCCTATTGCATTATTTCTCCAGATTCTGCCACAGACAGTTGCAAAGAAGGTATGCTTTGTCTGTTCCTGGCTACAAAAGGTTGGTTTGAGCCACACCCTGGGAACTTTTGATCTGTAGACTTGCAAAAAGGTAGCTGCCCTGATAGAAAATCACTTGTGCAGCACCCGGAAGGGCCAGAAGCTTTCTGGATTCTACGTTCTAAGTGTAATGGAGAACAGTTGCCAGGACCACAGGTTGTAAGGTAAGTGGAAAGAGAAGTTGGGGGAACCAGACAAGCTAATTAGGAAGGGCTGCCGTTCATATTATAGTAATAAAAATCAAATAATGAATGCTATTCCCTCCTTATTTCTCCTCATTTGACCACCCACTTGCTTCTTAAAGCAGAACAACAGGATAACAGAGTTGGGAGGGACCTTGGAGGTCTTCTAGTCCTACCTTCTGCTCAGGCAGGAAACCCTATACCATTTCAGACAAATGGTTATCCAATTTCTTCTTAAAAATCTCCAGTGTTAGAGCACCCACAACCTCTGGAGAATACAACTCCTGGAAAGGCATAAATTGAAATCTGAGGATACTCTTGAACACCTTGAATTTATTCTTCAGCCTTCCTTCCAGAAGTCCCCATTAAATTCTTCTTATTCATTAGCTGACACCTTGTGTTTTCTCCAGGAGCAAAAAAAAACAACGAACAGGTTATGTTCTGATCTTACCTATTTCTTTCTCCTGGTCCCATTTATTTTGGGGTGTGTCTAGGATCTCTGATCTGCAACAATCTAGGCAACTAGTAAATGGCAGGAAAGAAGTACCTCTTTACTGCCACCTAATGATGACCTGGATTTTGGCAGCATGGAAATGGTAGCATTTGTGTGCCCCTGGCATTTTGTTGATCTGCTGATGCAGTTCTAAACAAAGTATTGCATCATGGAAAAATGGCAATCTTTGCCACAAGAATAAAGTGCTGTAAACCCAAATCTCCACTTCTTATTTCTTTTCCCGTGGAAATATTGGAAAGAATGGGAGAGACAATTCTGCTCCTGGAAAGAATGCACTTACCCTTCTTAAGTGCCCACCAAATGGACAAACTTTTGGCCCTTAAAGAAATCAGTGGCTGTAGCTGTATGCTGGCTTTTGACCTTGGGTCTCTCAGAACTTAAACTCACTGCCTTAGTTTGAAAGTTCAAGAAGTAAAGGGAAAACACGGTCTTTACCAGACTGTAGAAAATGCAACTTTTATTGTGTGTGTGAGAGAGTGATTAAGGATTGTGGCATTGGACAAGCAGCTTTTTTGGATTATTGCTCATCTTCATTGGTTTTGTAAATGCTTTGTAATTGTTAGGTTGTTTATCCAATAACTCCCACTTCCTGAAATAGTTAAGCCGAGGAGATACAAGCCACTCAAGGTCATTCAATGAGTTTCCAAAATGAATACATATTTTGAGCCGGAGGCAACTCAAATGGCAACCTCCCTCCCCTCACACCACTCTATATTTAATTGAGTTTTGTGCTGAAACAGGGTCACCGTCGCTTTCTACCAGAGCCTCTGTGCCCTGGAATGGCTGCTTAACAGATGCTTGTGCAAAAGTGATGTTCGATGCTTCCAAAGACAGAAAGAACAATTCAATTGCCAGGCCTGCATACAGCTACTGAAAGGATCCTGGAGGGAGGAGATTAAGTCAGGGGGATCAGAAAGTATTGCAGAATTCCATCATCTTGTACCTTTAAACAGGAGCCAGTCAGCAGAAAGATGCTGCCTATACCCAGGCTCCTGGCCTGGGCCATCTGTCAGCCCTCAGATGGAGAGTCAACAGCCCACAGATCTGGAGGTGGCTGTTGAGGAAGAAGAGGAACAGCTGGGTCCAGTGCCTGACGCGCAGCTGCGCAGAAGGCAGAGGAGAGGAGAGCAGTGGAAATCCATGGGCCGATTCTTGGGAAGGAAGAGCCACCGCTGCTAGTGAGGTCCCACCCAAGCTCTGGGGATAAAAGGCAGGGGGCAGAGATGAATAGATGTGGCAAGCAACTATTCATCTCCCTGCTGGACAGATTTGTTAGCCTGCATTGAGAGAGAAACTTTTTTGCCAGGGCTGCCAGCAATCCTAACAAAGGCATCTTTTGAGATCATTTAGAGGGTTTGTCGTGTTTTGGGAGCTGGGTCAGAATAGCTCCTTCCAAATCCTTTTCTTAGAACACACACAGCCCGATTCTTTGAAACTGATTTGTAAAATATAGTGCTGGGTATGCATAGGGTCTTGTAGTTGGCCCCTCTGAACGCAACTCAACATAGCCTTCTGGCTGGGTCCCTGTCCTTAGCTTAGAACAGGACTAAAGATGCCATTGCCTGGAGCAGAGAAATATATTTCTCACTTGAACCCTTTAACCACACTAGTGTAGGCAGTTACAGTCTATTATTTCTTTGAAATGCTGGAATGCGAGCCTAACCTTCTTAGCTTCTGTTATCAGCTCTTCCCTTCTGTTTCCTTGGAGAAAGGTCGGGATCACAAGATCCATTTCTGTTCAGGTTCACTTCCCTTTCTCATTGAAAAGGGATGGTGAGCCATTCAGCTGGGAATAAAACCATTAAAAGTTGGGCAGTAAGCCAAATCCTCAAAAACCTTTAAACCTGCATGGGAGTATGTGGTTCTTTCTCACCTAGGAGATTGAAAAGCTACACAGCGCTGAAGAAGCTGGGAAGCCAGGAAGCTGAGCTGTGGCCCATCTCCATGTTGTCCTTCCTGCATTCTCTATGCGACTTTTCCCTCCGTTTTTCTCTTATCAACCAACCAGTTAAATTGTGATGTGGAAAGTCCCGATTCCAGAACAATTTGGGGGAATCTAGACAGTATCTAATATCCTGAATGAAAGTGATACAGCCATGCGATCATTTCAAAGAGTGAACCAGAGCAGGTCGAATCTCTTCCGTGTACGAGGCCAAGGAATTCCTTCCTTCCTTCCTACAGAAGGGCCCTTGGTGCTCTCTGAATTGGTTGTTTTCTTGCAGACGTTTCAATACCCAAACTAGGTAACATCCTCAGTGCTAGTAAAGAGTGGGATTTGCTGTCAATTTATATCCTAGTGGCTTGCCCTGTCAGTGTTGGTGGGGGTGGCCTTACAAGTTCTTTTTTTGAGCTGTTCATGCTTGCTTTTTTGGCAATTCCTTAATTGGAGTATCTGACCTTAATCTCGGAATTAATCTATGCTTGTACGGGTGCTGATTGCCGGTGGATGTTTTGATCTTTTTATTCCCCTTTTTGGTTCGTTGATTGTCCCTTTATTTTGTCTTGTTGATACGACATACTTTTGCATAGCATGTAGTATCAAAAGAACTCAGAATGCTCAGAGAGCATTCGTCTCAATCCTGAACTACAAATATTCTCCTTTATCGGTTCCTACAGAAGCTCTGACATCCTTTCCTCCTGTTTCCAGTTCTGCAGATGGCTGATTTTGCACATTGTTCGTATCTAATCCAGGGCTATTGGGATCAGCTCGTGCATTGGCTCGAACCATGTCCGGCTCCTCTGCTTCACTGGCTTCACGGCTCTGGCCTCATCACTCGGTCAGAGTATTTCTCCTTGCTGGAGGTCAAACCCAAGAAGAACCAGGTTATTTCCATTCTGGAGAGGGTCTGCCACAAGCCAGCAGCAAGCCAAATATTTCTGGAGAAGCTGAAGGAACTGCAAGAGTTCTACAGCCCTGAACTTCAGCACTGGCTGCAAGAGACGGTGTTCAAACAGAGCAAAACACAACTTTTTATAATGCCACCAGGTATAAATATGGTATCAGCTAAATGGGACACCAGGCTGACTACATGCTTGTTCTTCAAGGGCTCTTTGTCTAGGGATGGGCAAGTCAGTCACTGTTCATCTCCCAAAGATTCTGTTGCTATAGCTTTATAGTAAAATTAGTGTTGTTCTATGTGTTTGGTTTGGTTTCCTGGTCTAGTTGACCTTGAAAGGCTGACATCTCCACACCAAAAATGAGGTTAGGAAAAGAGGTAAAACATTATATTACCTGGAGAGCTAAACATGACTTTAAGATACTTCGGCTGTGTTCCAAGGATTAAAAAAATGTATATGTAACAAGGCAAAAAATGGTTACCGGGGTATGTTCATCCTACATTTAATGGGAGAAGAAAATGAACCCAATGAGAGTAATGACTTTAAAGTTGAAAAGTTTACGCAGCTTCTAAATTCTCTCTGTTCTTTCTAGATCCTCCACTTAAAACTTCCAAAAGGAATTTGCTGAAGTTTTGGCAAAGGAAAAAATATAAATTACCACAGATATCTGCAGGCAAGTTATGTTCCCAAACGACTGTATGAGAAGTTTTGATTTGTGTATCTCATTTATTCTTGCTGAATAAATCTGTAGAAGATGAGCAGGCTGAACTAGTGGATGGGGTTAAACAGGTCATCAGTTTGGAGTCATTGTGCAACCACAAGAGAACCAAGTCCAGCATCGTACTCCTATGAACCCTAACCCTTATCTAATATCATTCTGTTGACCCTTATCTAATGCCTGGACTGTTAGTTGCTCAGATTTCTGTATAATGATGGATAGAATAAACTCTTAGGGCCTTCAACTCAGCTCCTGTTCCTGGTTATTTGTGCCTGACATAATGGCTCGACATGAGTCATGAAGCACTCCATTGAGATAAAGAGACAGAGGTATAGCTGTATGCTTCAAGCAAGTACACCAGCTAGGTAGAAAGAGGTTCACGTAGAAAATGTATGGACCTGAAGGAACAAGATGTGTTAAAAGTTTGACCAACTAAGATCAGATAAGATCCACCAGAAGCATTGTAGAAATTTCACACGGATAAGGTGAAAACTATAAAAGTGAATCTAAGGACCTGATGAACTTTGTGAGACTTTCGAGGCTTTACTAGTTACCCAACAAGGTCAGGTCGTGGCCCTGTCCATTCCGCAGGTGGAAAGGGTGGCTCAGCAGAGAAAACCTGTCACTCCTTGGAGGTCAATGGAGGAGGAGAGGTCAACTCCAACATGATTTTCTCCTGTCTCAGTAGATATGCAAAAGAACAACAGCTCCACTTTCCGGAGGGGCTTGGACCGGCAACTCAAAGGTAAATATATCAAAGAGATAGTAAAAAACAGAGATGATGTTATCAGCATATTTGGTGTGAGATTCTTGCCTAATTCTTTCTTTTCCTTTGTGGCCCAGCAAGCTCAGGTTGAGTGGAGAGTCCTAGTTTTCAGCGGCAGGCATGGTGGTCACCTCTGTATTCTCCTGCCAGCTGCCTTCTTGACAGCCATACTGTGTGTGGGTGAAAGGGTGCTGTTTGTTGTCAGAAAGGATGCTAATCCAGTTCCCTCTTAATTTAAGATCCAGAATAAAATCCAGCAATCCAACCAAGCTGGAAGAGAAGGGGGAGGTGAGGTCAGAACTGATGGTTGTCCATCTTTGGATAAGATCACCCAGCAAAGGAATAAAAGAAGCAGATTATCCAGCAAGAACCAAATAGCTGAAGGGCAAGGGGAGGTTTCGTGGAGAAAGATAATCCATAACCTTCAGTGCTGCAGATTTCATCAGAATCGTTCTGCTAATGTACCTCTGCTTTTGCTTTCCCAGCTGCCCTGCAAAGCCACCGCCGCTTGTTGTTGAATCAAACCGAGAAGCTGCGCACCAATATGGAAGATATAGAGCCATGCAAATGTCCTGAAGTCTACTATCCTGACCTCCTGCTACTCAACAGGCCCTATTCCAGCCCCACCAGCCATGATTACTTGCAGATGGCTTCTCATCAGACCTGGCTTCGTTCCTACCATGCCTCTTCCTATCTGGACCTGTGTCATCTTTTCTCTCCTTCTCCCCAGGAGAGCTCCCCGCCTCACCGGGTGATGCTGAGTGGCCCTGCTGGTATCGGCAAGACTGTCATTGTCCAGAAGATTCTCCAGTATTGGGCACTAGGCAGAGCCTTCCAAGGCTTTCTTTGCGTCCTGGATTTTTCCTTCCAGGAGCTCAGCCTCATCACCGCAAGCCAGAGTTTAGAAGAGTTGATTTGTCATAAGTTCACACATCTGAGCAGAGTTGGTTCTGCATTGCTGGAGCGACCGAGGGAGCTCCTCCTGATTTTGGATGGACTGGATGAGTTCAGGTATCCACTGGATAGCAAACATCCCTGCCTCTGGCCGGATGAGTCAGGCCATGTGAAAGATCTGGTGTGCGGTCTCCTCTATGGGACCTTGCTTCCCGAGTCCACCATTTTGGTCACATCCAGGTCTTCTGTTCCTCTTCTGCCAGAACTTTTTAACCATCATGTTCTTATCCTCGGTTTACAAGAAGCACAGGTGAAGGACTATGTCTCCCAGTTCTTCCAGAGCTCCAGAGATGGCATGGAAGTGATGAACTACCTCTCAACTCACCATGGCTTAGCCAACTTAACCTTCATTCCTCTCCACTGCTTCATTCTCTGTACAGCTCTGGGTCAATACTTCCAAGACGAGGGGGTGATACGAGCCTCCCCACCCACCACCATCACTGAGCTCTATTTGCTTTATGTGTGCACCATCCTGAAGTTACACCAGCCTCCTTCTGGACAAGAAAAAGCAATGAAGTGGGATCTGAGGAGGGAGAAAGATTTGCTGCTGCAGCTGGGTCAGCTGGCCTATGCTGGTCTACTAAGGGGACAGACGGTGTTCTGTGCAGATGATCTACAGGAGTTCGGTCTTGATCCACGGAATCTGCCACCTGTTTATCGGAATCACATCTTCTTCAAGGAGAGCGATGAAATCTACAGTTTTTTCCACTTGACCATACAGGAGTTTTTGGCTGCATTATACTCAGTGGTGAACTTGGACTTCAAAGCTGGGGAATTAACTTATTGCCTGGATCTCTGGTGGAATGGAAGAACTCCAGAAGATCGAGACACCAGTAGCTTTCTGAACCCAACAGAGGGATCTGCTGGTGGATTTTACAACTATACCCGGCAATCCCTGAATAGACACCCACAGTGGGACAAACTGCAAATGTTTTCCAGGTTTTTCATGGGATTGTTGACCTCTAGGCTGGAAGGCAAGTTGGAAGGACTGCTCGGGAGCAGCTGGGAAGGAGACTCCGTCGTGCTTTTGGAAGACTGGCTTGGAAAAAAGGCTTCGTGTGAATCAGGTCAGAAGTTGCTGTCCTTGATACATTGCTTAGTGGAGCTGCGCCAGGATGATGTGACCCAGAAGGTCATTTCCAAGATGGGCGAGGTGGATCTGTTGAAGGTGACACTGAACCAAGCTGATTGCACAGCTTTGGCCTATGCCCTGAGTTGCTCAAAGTCTCAGGTGTTCCACAGTCTCAACTTAAGCTACAGCAATATGGGCCCTGGAGGTCTGAAGCAGCTGCAGGACCATCTCCATCGCTGCAAAACTTTGCAGTGAGTATTGGCTTGGCACTTGGTTGCCTTTGACCTAAATAGGCAGGAATGATGAGGTTGAAAGAAATCAATATCCTATTCTCAGCTCCGCAAGGGAGGCAGAATCTAAGGCCGATCTATTCCACATCGTAGAGGCGCATTGCTTTTAAACGACTTTAAACCCTATGCCTTTCCCATGCTGTGCCATTCCTGGGGGAATTATAGTTTGATGGATGTGCTTCAACCTTTAAAGCTAACTCTAGAACTTCTCCTGTTCATAAAAGCATGGTTGTTTCTAGTATGACCTTTGTAGCGAAGGAAGGACGATTCGTAGCACCTTCGTTAAGTTATTCAGAATTCGGGTTACCCTATTGGATTCTTCCCAGCTCCTATCCATAGTTTTTCATTTAACTTCATTGGCACCCAATGCTATACTTCCACCCTAGAGGGGATCCAATCCTTTCCTGGGAAATTCAAATCAAGAGGTCACCCCCATCCCGACAGTTTTCTTAATTCTTTGCTGTCTTATCCAAACTGCATTAGAGAAATCAAATACTTAAAATGGAAGGCGCCCTTACTGTTCTCTTACACTCTTACTGCCTTGCATTTTAATGGGAATTCTGGGAGTTGAGGTTGGCACGTCTTAAAAGTTGTCAAGGGGGAGAAATACTGCTCTGGCCTGTCACTCTTGTGTCTCCTGGATTTCTACTACCATGACCCAGTTGTTTATTGCCACCAGGTTTCCTCTGCCCCCTCACTTTAATTTTCTCGGCCTGGTTCTGAGTTTTCACCCAAGTTTCATTTCTGGCTTCTTCTTTTTTTTAAAAAAAATCCCCTCCTTTGTTGAAATCCTCTCATTTGTTTAAAGCAGGTGTGTCCAACTTTGGCAACTTTAAGACTTGTGGACTTCAACTCCTAGATTCTGGGACTTGAAGTCCGCAAGTCTTAAAGTTGCCAAGATTGGCCATTCCCTGGTTTACAGCTTGTTTCTTTTCTATCCCTTGTCAAAGAAACTTTTCCCATTGCAACTAGAATATGCATAGCCCAATCTAACGGGTCAGGTTATAGTATGGAAATCAAGGAACTGAACCCCCAGCACATCTGGACTGGGTAGAGCAAGGAATTGTGTGTGATGGTAGTGCATTTTTAAATATCACACAAGTTCCCTTTTGTGGGCCTTTAAATCCTGATCACACTTGTCTTGCAGAGAAATGTGACCTTTAAATCTACCAGGGTAGCTAAAGGCGGTGGCTGCAACTGCACAAGCATGCCAGAAATGGTTAGCGTTAGCCTTGATATTTAACCTGTTTGATAAGCTGTTGATCCCCGTGGGTTGTGTGCACGTTCAGAGAGCAGGTTCATGCTGCAGCCAAGTCAAGCCCGTTGTATTTCAGATTGGAATACAATTCTCTAGACTGGGAAGCAGCAGAAATTGAAGCAACAATTCTAAGGTCCCCCCCCCCCCCGGTGTTGTCTGGAAAGACTGATGTAAGTAGAGACGCTCATAAAATGCTTTCTTTAAAATGCACGTTGGCAGTGGAACTCTGGGAATTGAACCGCCCAAGTGGCAAAAAACGGGGTTTTAGGGCTACTACTGATGAAACTCTCTTCGGGCAATTAAACTAGCTACTCTATGGAATGAGGGTGGAGGTTTGTGGTTTCCAAGCTTGTGGATTGGTTTCCAAACATTTTGTTACCAGGCTGGGTAACATCTTCAGCGGAATCTAAGGGATGTCAGTGTTCTTCTACCTATAAGGGCTTTGGATGGTCAGTGGGACTTGTGATGGGGAGGTCAGATCAGGTGAGGGTCATTGGGAGGTGAAGTACTGGTTAGGGAATTTTATAGTGGGGTTTTAGACTTTATATTTAGTTTAGAACATCCATGGATTTTCCCATAGTTCCTATGGAACTGTGGAACTCAGGAAAGAGCTCAAGAGGTTGGAAAGGAATTGAAATGGACTGGGGCTTTCTCCCTCTCTCAGCAGGGAAACCCTCCAAAACCTGAACCTAAAGGGACCACCCTCCATACGGTGGCAAAAGATAGGAAAAAAAGAAAACAAACCAGGACGAAAAATGGTCCCGATCTGATCAGGATCTGCAGAAAAGAAAATTGTCCCCGAGCATCCCCACTGGAGGGCTAGTGGCTCAGAAACATTGCCGGTGCTCCCTTCTGAGTGCCGATTTTGGGGATTACATTAACCAGAGTTACACCTTATATGCACAATCAAAACATATCATTTTTTTTTGCACTGGCGCCTCCTGTGCCAAGTATTGATAAAGGAGGTAGGAGGCACTCGCAACATTGCGTATGTTTTCCCTCCTTTTCTCCCTGTGTGTAGAAAATATATCCCGATCAGAACTTGAATAATGAAAGAACTCGGTTCTATGGACCGCTGATGGTGTGTGTGTTCAAAACGGATATTCTGGGCTTGGAAGAGAGCATCGCCACATCACCCCCTTAGTATATGGCCAACGATAGGTTCTTTTGCACAGAGTTCCCCAACTTTTCCAGCTTTCCAGCCCTGCAGGAAGGGAAGAGGGGATGGTCCTGTACCCCTCGGCGGACACACGCACCTGCCACTCTCATAATGGAGCATGCACACCTGTTCATGCAAATGGGGATGTGCATGTCTGACCATGATCACCCTCCACTTCCACAGCCCGGTTCCGAACGGCTCAAGGCCCCAGGAGTGGGCCACGGCCTGGTGTGTGTGTGTGCGTGTGCTTTAGCTCAAGGCCCCTGCTTTAGCACTTTTTTCCCCCCCATTTTTTGGGTGGATGGGAGGTTTTCTTTGAAAAACCCTAAGGCCTGCCAGGTTGAATCCGATCTGGTAAAACTGTTTGCAATTCCCTGCTGGAGAGTTTACGCCATGTTGTGAGTTGGAACGCGAGCTTTAGATGATTTTGCTGGGCTAAATAACCGTTGCTCTGTGTACATTTTTCTACTCTACCCCAAGGCTTTGTGGGAACCGACTGAGATCCAATGGGGCAAGTCTGCTATGGAAAGCCCTTCACAATAACACCACCCTAGAAGAACTTCACATGGACTTTACAGACCTTGGGGACAGAGACCTCGATAACATTTTGGATGGTCTATCAGGAAATACAACTCTCCGGCTCCTGAGGTGAGTTTGCTTAGGGGCCTGTTCATTATGAGACTCTTCACCAACGTTATGATGATGGTCTTAATGTTGAATTATTATTATTATTATTTTATTAAATTTATATACCGCCCCATTCCGAGGGACTAGAAGACCTCCAAGGTCCTTTCCAATTTTATTGTTCTGTTCAGTTTTGTCTTTGCAAAAAATACACAGATAATTAATTCAGGATCCTCGGTGAGGTCTCACCAGATGAGGTAGAAGTCAATTCATTTGATTTTGGCTGAGGAATTCAGGGAATCCAAAACCCAACATAATTGGGGGGCACTCAGTTTGGGGAGAAGGCTACCTTTACAGTCCCAAAGGAGCTTTTTTTTTTTTTTCAAGAGGCAACTGGACTTTCTGGTTTTTCTTTGAAGACGTTTCACTTCCCATCCAAGAAGCTTCTTTAGCTCTGAGTGGATGGTGGGAAATGGAAGGATTTATACTCCTTGCAGACAGCTGGTCATTTGCATTCTTTTAGAGAGCCATTGAGCCATTGAGGGTCACCTGAGTAGTA